>BQNB010187619.1:0-12024 GCA_026074375.1 Tanacetum coccineum
TGCTTTTCCATGAATCATACAAATGTTTTTCAAGCATCGGTGGTTTATTGTCACCACCTGAGAGAAGTGATTTATCAACAAGAGTCATCATTGATAACGTGGTATCAAAAAGATTACTAACTGATCGATCGGTGGTAGAAAGAAATTGTGTTTGATTATGTGGTTGTCGAGTCTTGAAGTAATTCTTGAAACTACACGGGATTTTACAATTCTCGACAAAACCGGGAAAACAAGTTAATGTTTCACGGGATTTTACAAGTCAAAGAAATAACCGTATAATTTAGAAATTTGAGTTGATAGGTTTTAATTGGAAAGTGACTAGTTCGGTTCTCAAACAACTTGATTGGTTCGGTTGTCAAAGAAGTTAGTTTAGTTCGGTTCACTAGTTCGGTTGTCAAAGGAGTAAACTAGTTCGGTTCACTAGTGCGGTTGACAAAGGAGTAAACTAGTTCGGTTCACTAGTTCGGTACCAAGTGATTACAACTAGTTCGGTTCCAAAAGAAGCAACTAGTTCGGTTCCAACTAAAGAAACTAGTTCGGTTCCAACTGAAGAAAACTAGTTCGGTTCCAACTGAAGAAAACTAGTTCGGTTCCAACAGAAGCAACTAGTTCGGTTCCAACTGAAGAGACTAGTTCGGTTCCAACTGAAGAAAACTAGTTCGGTTCCAACTGAAGAAAACTAGTTCGGTTCAAACTAAAATCAACTAGTTCGGTTCCAACTAATAACAACTCGTTCGGTTCCAACTAAAATCAACTCGTTCGGTTTCAACACAAACAAACTAGTTCGGTTCCAACAAAAACAACTCGTTCGGTTACAACTACGACGACTAGTTCGGTTATAACTATGACGAAACCAAAATTTTCAAAACTCAAAAAGACACATTTATGATTGGTTTTTTGCAAAAAATCTTGTACAACTAGTGTTACTAACCCTATAGGAACAAGAAAAATGACAACTTTAAGGTTTTTAAGCCGAAAAATTTTAAATCAAGATTTTGCTCTTTGTAAAGGTTTTGAACACAAATCAAAAGACAAACACAAAAACTAAACACACCACTCCATGGCTCTTGATACCAATTGAAGAATACTAGTAATCTTTGATATTATGCAAGAACTAGAGAGATAAGTGGGTTGGAAAGTTTCTTAAGAGAGAAAGTAATATGGAATAGATGATAATAATATTATGTGTGTGAAATGAGAAATGAAACAACCAACCACCCTCTCCAAGGCATGGAGAGGGTATATATGCTACATACAAGGCCGACCATAAGCTTATCATATGTTAACCTACGGGCTAAGACTAGTATATATTGGAAGTGACCGATACTTTTCTTGTTCCTAACACAAGGACATGTAGAAAAGAGTTGAACGTCTTATGAGGGGAACTATACAAAACAAAGTTGATAGAGAAACTCATTTTACAAACGAATTTGATCAGTTTATTGCTGAACCAGGGGAAGCACGTGTCTTAGTTTACAATCGTTTTGCTCAGTTAATGAACGATTTAGAAAGAAATGACATGGATTTTCCAATTGTTACAATTAACACAAAGTTTCTAAATAGCTTGCAACCGGAATGGTTGAAATATGTTACCCAAGTTCGTCTTGCTAAACGTTTGACAGTGGATACGTTTGATGATCTTTTTGATTACCTTTAGCAGTTCAAGAAACTGGTTAATGTCTCAAGAGCAAAGAAGTTAGAAAAATCTCATGATCCTTTGGCTCTCGTAGCACACACGGGTTCATCTTCCATAAACACATCATCTTATTATGTGACACATCCCAAGTCTGTGATTGATTATGAAGATGAATACCAGTAGGATGATGTTCACACCAATTATGAAGATCCTCTAACATCTACAATGTTGTTACTTGCTCGAGCCATTACTCAAAATTTTTCTACTCCAACAAATAATCGTCTTCGCACTTCATCCAATACCAGAAACCAAGCAATCATTCAAGGTGACAGGGTGAATATTCAAAGCAGGAACTCTGGTAATGCTGGAAGAAATAATAGACGAGCTTATGTTCAGGAGGAAATCGTAGAGGGATCGAATGCTCCAAATGAGACCGGAAATGTTCAAAGGACTCTTTGAACCTCGTCTTCAGGAAACACTTCAACTGTTCAATGCTACAACTGCAGTGGAAAAGGACATTATGCTAGGAATTGTCCAAAGCCAAGAGTTCGGGACTCGAAATACTTCATGGAACAAATGTTGCTGGCAAAACAGGATGAAGCTGGAGATTTCTTACCGATGAGCAAATGAATTTTCTCTTTGTTGATGCTTCAAGGATGGAAGAAATTGAAGAACTCAGTGCAAACATATGCTTAATGGCCAGAATTCAACCAGCTGATAACACTTCTGATGCTGGGCCAAGCTATGATTCTGCATTTATAAGTGAGGTACAATCTTCATCCAACACTGAAAATGAAGAACAAATGTATCCAACTCATACTAAAATTATTAACATACTATGTTGATGATCAAATGATAGCGATATTATATTTGATTCACCTAATGGGAATGTTAATAGTGGCAGTATTGAAAAACATACACATGTTCTTAATCTATGTGCGTTAGAGCAATTAGCTAGAAATGCATATTAGGAAGCTAAGAAACAACAAATATTTGCTCAAAAAGTTCAAAAACAAAACACGACTTTGACTAGTCAGCTTGAGTTGTATAAGGAAAGGGTTCGGGTTTTAGAGAACATAAACGGGGATAATAATTATCTCACTAATATTCATGATGCCCTATAACGAGCAAAAATTTAGTCAACAAGCCCAGTCTCAATTGTAGTGATCCGAGATATTATTCGAGAACTAGAAAACAACGAAATACATTAAAATTTAGATGTCAAAGAATACAAAAATGGAAAAATGAGGACCTTCAAAAAGACTCATTCAATTTAAAAAGACAAATGAATTGAAAGAGAGGATAAATAGTCATGACACTGTTCTATGATCTTGAGGCCAAACTGAAAAAGAATGTTGATCTAATTTTAAAACTTGGCAATTCCTTACAAGGAATGTTTATGCTTGGACCAAATCCATTGTCTGTGTATGATCAGCAATTAAAACATGGTTTGGGGTACCCGAATCCTTATACACTCAAGCAAGCAATTTCTCAATGTCCAAAGTTATATCTTGCCTCTAGTTTAGGTAATTCAGAGATTTCTTTGAATATTAGAGATACTGAGGACACTCTTGATGATGCTTTTAAAAGTCAACAAAAAAGTGTACGAAAAAATAAATGATCCAATTGCTGTTTACAAATAAACAGAATTGTTGGACATTTGATTATGCACAAATAAATGCTCTCTATAAAGACTTTGTTCCTCAAAAAGAACTTTCCGCTGAGCAAAAATATTTTCCATCTTCTTTTATTCCTTCTGACAAGAATTCAAATGCAACTCCTTCTATCCCGGCATCAATGCCGAGTGAGTCACCTTTGATCATTGAGTTAGATAAGATAAAAAATTGTTTTCAAAGGTTGTCTGAATTAATTCAAAAGAAATGTAAAAGAGCAAGCTTTTTTTATACGTCACCTGAAGAAATACAACTCAATGATTTTTGTCAAGATCAACTTAAACCAATTGTAAACGAGTTGCAGTTCTACTTTGAATTCTTTAAAACACTATTTCAAAGGGATATAAAAGAGATGAAAGATGTTTTTGAGTCTACAGAAAGTGAACTTTGTGAACTAGAGAAGCAAAATGATTTTTTGAAAGATCAACTTTTGGAAGTATCTCTCAAGCATGAAGTTGAATTAAGTGTGTTGTTAAATCCATGAAATGTGTAGACAATTCACTCCATTACTGAAATTAAAAATTAAGAAGAAACCATCGATATTCGAAGAGGTATTTTGCAATCAATAATAAAATTCTTGAAAAAGAAGTTCAAATGTGTGAAAAAGCTAAGTGTTGATTTGAATTAAAGTTACAACATGAAAAAGAAAAACAGAAATGGGATTCAAGTGTTTTAAGAATAAAAACACAAATCCTCTTGATTATTCTTGGATTTCAAAAATGGAAAAACTTAAAGATGAGAACGTGTCTTTGGATTTTACGGTGCAATCTTTGATAAAAGAACGTGACAATGTCAAATTAGAATATCAAAAGCTTTTTAATTCAATCAAAAAGACACGGTCTCAAACTCAAACGGAAATGGACGAATTAATTGCTCATGTCTCTGAGAAAACATATGCATATGGTGCTATTCGTGCTGAGAATCAGAATCTTTTGTTTACCATATCTGAGTTAAAAACTAGACTGGCAAATGTTGAAAAAGGTAAGTCTGTAAATACTAAGTTTGACAAGACAAATAGTTTTCACAACCTCTTCTTTGTTTCACACCATTACACAAACATGTTATTCAAAAGAAAATGGATGTTCAAAAAATCAGAAGAAAACAATCGTGTCCCAAACCAGTCACTTTACAACTTTACCTGCCAAACAAAAGAGGGTAAATTCAACAAAAAATGTCATAGCACTAGAATGTACAAAGTTGTCCACACACATGAATCACAAACAAATGAGGCAAGCATGAATTATCTCTATAGGAATGACGCGACATCTAGTGTTAGAAGACCAATGAATAGATATTCACATGTCCAAGATAGTGCTTAGCTAACTCTATGAAGCCCAGCAAAGAATTAGCAGTTTACTTTAGGGAAAATAATAAACAAATATCACATCTGAAAATATATCATCAAACAAGAGAAGTAATTGATTTGATGTTGCAAACGCTTCAAAAGCGAAAAACTTTGTTTATGATATTCTTGTATGCAAATGTGCTTATTTCATGCAAGATAATTGTTTTTGCAAATTAATAAATTGGAATGTGCCGTTCGAATGTTTGAATCCCTTATCCACTAAATCTAGAACACCAAAATCTTTATGATACTACTTAGTATTTCGCAGACTAGGTTTTCTAAGGAGTCGACACTATCGAAGTCTTAGATACTACTTAAAGTAAGTCTCCCAAACCTAAGATTGATGCGGAAGCACCTCGAAAAGCTACGAAGAGTGTTTCTAGTACAAAGAGAAGAAATGTACGAGATAAGTCTTTAAGCACATACATGCAGAACAAGATTCGAACTAGTCAAATCTGGCAAAAATGGTTTGAATCAAAACCAAATGTTGTTTGGTCTCCTGTTAACACAAACCCAAATGGTCAGAATAGTCGTTCATCTAAAAAACAATCGGTCTCTGTTAAGAAATGGGTAGTCAAATTGCCCACTTGTCCATGTGTTGTTTCTTCTTGTGTTGCAGGTAGTTCAGATTGTTCTGTGGATTGTTGATAGTGGTTGTTCAAAGCATATGACGGGTGATCGATCACTGCTGAAAAATTTCATTGAGAAATTCATGGGCACCGTTCGCTTTGGAAATGATAATTTTGCAGCAATCACAGGCTATGGTGATTATATACAGGGCAATATCACTATTTGTCATGTATATTATGTTGAAGGCCTTGGACATAATCTCTTTAGCGTTGGACAATTTTGTGATGGCGATTTAGAAGTGGCTTTTCGTTCTAAGACATGTTACGTGCGTAATCTGGAAGGAGATGATTTGCTTACAGGCGATCGTGAATCAAATTTATATACTATCTCCATTTCTGACATGGCTGCTTCTTCACCCGTTTGTCTAATGTCTAAGGCAACTTCGACAAAGTCATGGTTATGGCACCGCAGACTTTCACATCTTAATTTTGGCACCATAAACGATCTTACCAGACTTGACTTGGTTGATGGTCTTCCAAAGTTTAAATATGGAAAAGATCACCTTTGTTCTGCTTGTGAAAGAGGAAAAAGCAAGAAAGCTTCTCATCCACTCAAACTAATTCCAAGTGATCATTCCAAATTGGAATTACTTCATATGGATTTATGCGGTCCAATGCGGGTAGCTTCAATCAATGGAAAGAAGTATATTCTTGTGATCGTGGATGATTATTCTCGATATACATGGGTTTACTTTCTTCATTCGAAAGATGAAACTCCAGAGATTATAAAGAAGTTCATTGCTCAAGCTCAACTGAATTATAAAGCCAAAGTTTGCAAGATTCGTACAGACAATGGTACTGAATTCAAAAATGCAAATCTTAAAGCTCATTATGAAAAGTTAGGCATCATGCAACAATTTTCAACTGCTCGAACACCTCAACAAAATGGAGTAGTCAAAAGGCGTAATAGAACTCTTGTTGAAGCTGCTCGAACGATGCTTATCTTTTCTCGCTTACTTGAATTTCTTTGGGCTCAAGCAGTGGCTACCACTTGTTTTACTCAAAATCGGTCAATCATTCAAACACGACATAATGGTATGTGTTTAATTACACATACCTTTGACCACTAAAACCGGACTTATAATATATATATTTATATAAAATACATATACGAATACGCAAGCTAAGTATCATACAAATTATTCTTAGGAAATAATAATAAGTAATCAACACGAGTATCATTTTCCTCGGTGAGAGGTGAATGGAAATCTACGTTCAAGTTGTAAATCGAGCTTGATTGTCATAAAAGTTTTTGGTTTTGGTTTTAAACTATTTTTATACTAAAAATTAAACTAATATTAATTCTATGTTTTAAAACTATAAGATTATACTAAAATTGATCTAAAAGATATAAATGACAAATATGCTTGCTAAGTGACGTGAAAAGTTCATCAAGTGTGAACTAAGGTTTATTAACGAATTAATTTCCTTAGAAAAGATAATTATCTCACAACATTGGTTTATTTTGACAAAAATCTCTTAAAAAGGAATCAATTACTAGATGTGTAGTTTGACTTTTTTTTCCTGGATTTTACCCTTCAAAACATTCAAACTATAAATCTAAATAATCGAAGATTATTAATTAATTAAACCCTTTTGCAAATCCTCACTTAATTCACAATTTACAATATCACTTAACAAGCACTAATTAAACTACTCATTATGCATAATGATAAAATAAGCAAAGCAAAACATTTTTAAACTAAGCTATAGGGGGGGTGCACGTTAGGACGTAGGCAATATGGGTGGAAGGTAGGGACTGGGGGGGGGGGGAACGTGACGGTGGGTGCCAGGGAGGGGGAGGGGGAGGGTGGGGGTGATTTGAAGGGGGGGGGGGGGGTTTAGAGCGAGAGGGGGGGGGACATGAGCTAGGGGGGGAGGGGACATGTGGGTTTAAGAGTATAGCTTAACCGCGCGTGGTTCGAGTCCCCGACAACGGCGCCATTTTGGATTGTTGGTCCGTTTTTAAAACGCGTGTGAGGTGGCTGGGTGGGGAGGGGGGTGGGGATTACCCGCCAGATAATTAATATATATATTTATATAAAATACTTATACGTATTTGCACAGCTAATATCATACAAATTTCTTAGAAGAATTAATAAAGTAATCAACTCTGTGTATCGTTTCCTCTGAGAGGTGAATGGAAATCTACGTTCAAGTTGTAAATCGAGCTTGATTGTCATAAAAGTTTTTGGTTTTGGTTTTAAACTATTTTTATACTAAAAATTAAACTAATATTAATTCTAAGGTTTAAAACTACAAGTTTATACTAAAATTGATCTAAAAGATAAAAATGACTAATATGCTTGCAATTGACAGTGACAACAGAGTTTCATTAAGTGGGGGAAGGGAGGGGTTCTATTAAACGAAATTAATTTTCTTAGAAAAGATAATTAGCTCACAACGTTGGTTTGTTTTGACAAAAATCTCTCAAAAAGATATTAATTACTAGATGAATAGTTTGACTATTTCTCCGGCTTTTGCCCTTTGAAACATTCAAACTATAAATCTAAATAATCGAAGATTATTAATTAATTAAACCTTTTTTTTAAATCCACACTTAATTCCCAAATCATTATATCACTTAACAAGCACTAATTAAACTACTAGCTACTCATAATGATTAAACAAACAAAGCTAAACATTTTAAAAATAGCTAGACCCGGGTTCGATCCCCGGCAACGGCGCCATTTTGATGTTGGTCGTTTTCACAAACGCGTATATCAAATAAACCCTCAA
This sequence comes from Tanacetum coccineum, assembly GCA_026074375.1. Classification (NCBI taxonomy): domain Eukaryota; kingdom Viridiplantae; phylum Streptophyta; class Magnoliopsida; order Asterales; family Asteraceae; genus Tanacetum; species Tanacetum coccineum. Next base: position 8,023 of record BQNB010187619.1, read on the forward strand.
ATGTATAATATATATATTTATATAAAATACATATACGTATATGCAAGCTAAGTATCATACAAATTATTCTTAGGAAAGAATAATAAGTAATCAACACGGGTATCGTTTTCCTCGGTGAGAGGTGAATGGAAATCTACGTTCAAGTTGTAAATCGAGCTTGATTGTCATAAAAGTTTTTGGTTTTGGTTTTAAACTATTTTTATACTAAAAATTAAACTAATATTTATTCTAAGATTTAAAACCACAAGATTACACTAAAATTGATCTAAAAGATAAAAATGACTAATATGCTTGCTAAGTGACGTGAAAAGTTCTTTAAGTGTGAATTTAGGTCTATTAACGAATTAATTTTCTTAGAAAAGATAATTAGCTCACAACGTTGGTTTGTTTTGACAAAAATCTCTCAAAAAGATATTAATTACTAGATGAATAGTTTGACTATTTCTCCCGGCTTTTTTTTGGACCTTTTCGAAACTTTAAACTATAAATCTTAAATAATACGAAGATTATTAATAAATTAAACCATTTTTTTAATCCACACTTATTCCTTAAATCACTATATCACTTAACAAGTACTAATTAAACTATTAGCTACTCATAATGATTAAACAAACAAAGCTAAACATTTAAAAAATAGCTATACTAATTAATTGAAAAATGATAGAAAATGAAACCGAATCGAGGAGCCGCAAATAAACGATAACACCTGATTTATTTAGCTAAAACAAATAGTCAAATTCGGTCTAGCTAAATAAACCCTTAAGCTTGCCTCCTCATTAGTAACCGGTACAACATAAGACAAGAATAAGTTAAGCAACCAATTATAATCGGGTACTAATTATATAAAATATAAAGTTAAACTAGTATTTTTGTATTTTATTAAAAACTTTTAAAAACTAAACTGTTTAATTATCTATATGTTGAAATTAAGATGAATAGAAATAAACCATTATTCCACTACAATGAACAATTAAGAGCTTAAACTTAAAATTATAAAACCACTAGATCGAATAAGCTCGAATTTAGTCAAAAACACCGAATACCATATAAGAGCTTAATAAGCAAAGTAGAATAAGCAAATAGCTTAACGAGATAAGCACATCTAACAACCTAATAAGCTTTAAAACGAAATAGCAAGAAACACGACGATGAGCTAAGAAACATAAGCTAAAAAAATGAGATCTATGATCTAGATTACTAACTGAGCCTAAACAAAATTAAAATAAGCACCTAACTACTTCAAAAAGCCACGAAAATCAGCCACAAAGACTCAGAATAAGCTATAAGCATGAAGCGAATAAAAATGACTAATCGAATAAGCAATTAAGCTCATAAAAATTTAATCTAACAATATAAGCTCATTTTAAACCAAATAAGCTTATCAGAAGCTTATCTTTTTAGAAAATAAGAGCTTCTATTCAAACAAAAACAAATTAAGTACATCAATAAGCTAGATCGAACTTATTTGAGCTTATTGACTCAATACTTAATGAAAACGTATAAGAAATGGATCCTTAAACTTATAAAAGCTTAAACATCTAGATCTAATTCATTTTTAAAGAGTTTTGATCAAATAAGCTCAAAGAATAAGCTCAGAATTAAGCTTGATGAAAATAAGCTAAAACAACTCATACTTAAAACCAAACTTTTTATATTAAAAACTTATTCAAAAACACATACAACTTAAACTATAAGCTTAAAAAGAAGCTTGTACAAAGTTTCCTATCTTAAAAATCTAAATAAGTCGTAGCTTTTACAATAAGCTAAACTAAAATCATAAAAAAAACTGAAAAATTAAACTAAGAAAAAAAATGAAAAATAGTGTAAAAAGTGAGGGAGCAAGTTGGGTTTTATAGGGGTGAGGGGGTAAAAATGTAACTTTGTCCCAATCATTAGAGAATTAATTGGCCAATCATTGGCTCGGGATTTGTATCACATGGATCGATTCTTTAGCAAAGAATGATCCTACTGGTTAAAAGGCTCCACGTGGCCATTTGGAATAGCCTCATTCACACGCAGTTTTTTTGTCCATTTGATCATGCCTGCTAATGAAATGAAATTCAAGTTATAACTTCCCCACCATGTGTCAAGCTTCTATTAGCCCATTACATAGTAGTGCTCAGTCACATGACCCATTCCCATTTAATTTAAGTGCACATGACAGTGACATCATAGTGACGTCATCCCTACCATTATAACAGTTTTAGAATAAAAACATCAGGCTTAAATTTGGGCCTTTGACTTTTTTTTGGGCTTAGTTACCAATGGGCTGGCCCGACCCATTTAAATGGGTTATAGGCTGGCCCAATAAGATCTGAGGGCACCGTTGGACTCGTTTTTTAGTGCTCTTTCCAATGGCATGCTCGAGAAATATTCACGACTTCGTCTTGATTTTGGATATTAAGCACTCTTGATCGCGACAAAACCGTAATTACCTGTTTTTGCTCCGTTTTCAATCCTTTTACCTGCAAGACATAAAAAATACTAAACAAACATATTTTCAAGATAATTATCCATATTTTAGCATTCTTAGTCCTTTTTATAGTGTTTTACGGGTTATAAATGATGTATGTTTTAGCACTCATCACTCTTTTTCATGTTTATAGTAGGGAAGTATGTTGCTAGCCTATGTTTCCTTTGCTTTTTGTTGATAACTCTGAAGGTGCGATTTTTACTATTTTTACCACTCCATCAAGGCTATTTACAAACTTTTCAGTGTCGTAGATATCTCTAAATTCCTGAGCGAGGAATGCAGCAACTAGTTAATTGAGTTAGAAGGAAATAAAAAGACCAAGTGGAGTAACAACCTCCAATCACCGGGTTGAGTTCGTCTAATGCCTAGAATTAGAAGAGTCGCCGTGAGGTATCTTACAACTACTACCGCATTAGCAATCTGATAATCAATTAACCATGGGTAAAGTTAGAACAAAGAATATATTAGAGCAGCTAGTTGATCAAGATATTGATACTTGAATTCTGGAAAGAAGTTTGCACACATAATGATACTTAGGAGATATGGTATCCAGGTCCATTAGTTAATGAGAAAGTAACAAACCCTCTCGGTCCTTCTTCTTCTTCTTCTGCAATATATAAGGGATATTATTACAAAGAAACAGATTGATAAAATTGATCTTCCATTATACATATGTAACAGGCTAAACTACACTAATATGGGTAGTTAAACAGCTCAAAAGTCAGTCGCATATTTCCAGTAAGCAAGTCAGGACCTGATCATTTTAATTAACATTCTGATTTAGGGTCAAAAAATTATATATATACTCTCATTTCCCTATGAAAGTTGTCATATATAGTAAACCCTTACACACTCGCATCGACATACACACGCAGACACACAAATGTATACACAAAAACATATGTTTTTAAGACGTTGTTAGTTTTCTAAAAACACAAACACCTGATAATGAAAATTATATTGTGCTTCATAACCTTCAAATGTTCAATTTTAAAATTCATTCATAGTCAAATGAAAAGGATCCGATACTTATGTTAGAAAACATCTAAAAAGGAAGATTTGAAGCTACTTTTTTTGTGTGGATAATTTGCAGACTAACAACTAAAGTATATTTGACGTATTCATGCAGTTTTAAGAAAAATAAAACAGAGATCTAAATTTTTTATAAATTTAACTTAGCCACATACCATCCATTGTCCATCACCATAAGTATCTCTACCAAAAACATCAATTCCCATATAGATATTAAACTTCTATTACCAACAACGGCAATGAAATCTTCTATGTACGTTTGTACCACACTACCTAAAGGATAAAGATGTTTTAAAAAGATTTTGTGTGATCCTTGTTAACGCGGGACAAATACATGAAGTTGTTTATTAATTAGTGCATGTAGCTACATAGCCAAACACCCCTTAAAGCTACTTAAGTAATATTTTTGGTCTCACATTGTATACATGACTTATCTTTAAGCACTGTATTATAAAGTCATAAAATTGGGCATAATGGTAACTTATTGTAAAGTATAA
>BQNB010187621.1:0-12024 GCA_026074375.1 Tanacetum coccineum
CATCAACGCGACCCGTTGATAAAAGATTTAGGTTCCGAGTGGCAGTTTGGTTTGGTGGTTGGTTCGGTAAAATAATTCAAAAGTATATAATTCATATGGTGAATTATATAACAAAGTATGTAATATATTCCATATATATTACCTTGAAAGATGAACAACTATACAATTCATATAGCGAATTATATAAAATAATATTTTATAAATTAGTATTTTGTTTGTTGTCGAGTTATTGTGAAATTATAATTTAAAACATCTTTAAATTAGAACTTAGTTCATTTATCGTCCTTCAAAGACGATAGGAGTTGTATCTAAAAATAATAAGTATATACATTTTTAGAAATTTCGCCATGACCTTTTCGTTTATGTGACATTTCCCTTTTTTACGAAACTCAACGTTTTCCACTTTTCAATCAACCAATCTAGATTGCAAAATATATTCGTGTTTCAATATTTATCTAGACGATATTTAAATACTAAATGAAATAAATAAAGTCAAACACACTTTTAAACGATGAATGAAACACGCCCTATGTGGGCTTTCAAAACCACAACCAAACACCCTTGTGTTGGCGTTTACCACAAACCAAACGCACCCATTCGGTGCTGCTGCCAAAACCAAACGCACCCGCTGTGGTGCTGACCCGCGAACCAAACGCCCCTGCTGTCCCAAACACCCCTGTTTGGGTTTCTTGTAATCCCAAACACACCCTTAGCTGATTTCTGCTCACCCAAACACACCTTTAGGTGTTTCCTATTCAACCAAACACCCCTAGTGGGTCAATCTGCTCACCCAAACACGCCCTTTGGGTGTTTCCGTTAACCCAAACGCCCTCGTTTGGCGTTATAACTAGATCCAAACGCACCCCATGGGTCGTTAACAAAATCAAACGCTCCCCATGGCTGTTAATCAGCCATCCTAACACACCCTTATTGATTCTATATCAACCAAACGCACCCTTATTGCAAATCTGTCAAACCAAACACTCCCCTTGGTGTTAAATCTGCCGAACCAAACACCCCTATTGCTGATAAGCCTAAACCCAAACGCACCCTTGTGCCGTTTTCTTATACCAAACGCACCCTATTCGGTGTTAATAACAACCAACCGCACCCTATGGTGCTACCATTAAACCCAACGCGCCCTTTTGGTGTAACAGTCAAACCAAACCCACCCTTGTTGTGGTTCGGTTATGCCAAACGCACCCTACCCGCTGACCCTTATGTTGCATAACAGAAACCAAACGCACCCTTGGTGCGAATATGTAAACCAACCGCACCCTAATTGGGTTAAGATCGAAACCAACGCACCCTTGGGGTTGAGAAACAAAACCAATGCACCCTAATGGGTTATAATAACCCAACGCACCCTATTTTGGTGTTAAACCCGAAACCAAACGCACCCTAATTTGATGAAAAACCAAACAAACGCACCCGCTGTGGTGCTTTCACGAAACAAAACGCACCCTAGGTGCTATGAACCGAGACCAATGCACCCTCGGTGCTGTATGACAGCCACCCGAACCAAACCACCTTCGTGGTGGTTCTCGCCACATAAACAAACGCACCCTTGTTGGTGGTTGATGGTGATGATGATGATGAGGACGGTGGTGGTGGGGTGCTGTCGTGAGGTAGCAGCCAAAAAGGGAAGGGGTGGCGGCTGTGGTGGTATGGTTGTGAGGAGAGGGTGAGGGCGATCGTGGTGATGATGGCGTGGTGTGGATGCGACGGTGGTGTTGGTGTCGTGGCGGCTGTGGTGGTGGATATAGGCACGTGGCGGCGCGTGGTGGTGGGGATCAGATAGATCTGGTGATGAGAAACTTTTTTGGACTCGGCCGGAAAACTTGCCGAAAAAGTTTTCCGGTGGCCGGAGGTGGTGTCGGAGCGGCGGTGGTGGTCGCCGGAAAGAGAGAGAGAGATGGAGGTGTGCGTGTGTTGTTATAAGAAATGAAATGAAAAAAAAAATATAAAACTTTATATATATATATAAAAAGTTATAAAGTGAAATGATAAATGCCCAATAGTTTAGGGTTGATTATATAAATATTTCACAGGGACCAAAAGTGTAAATTTTGGTAATTAATGGTTCGGGGCTCGTTTGAACCACTTAACGGGCGATTCAAAACACTAAACTTGCGCCATTGCGTTCTAAATAAATTTTCTCATAAAAACAAGTATTCACTCGACTAATTTTCATAAACGTTTTATACAATTTATTTAAAACGTTTATTATTTATTTGTATATTTCCGATAAACTTTGTCCGTAAAATGATCTTTTACTCGAATATTTGCGTCTTCAACAAACGTTACTGAATAAAATGATGACTAATTTATTAAATATTTTTATTTAATAAAAAATGTTAATTAAATATAATTTAATTATTTTCTTGTTTCTATAATCTTGCGAGGGCATTTCAGTCACTTTCTGTCTGTTTTCGAGTCTCGGGCAAAACTAAAAAGTTGTCCGGAATGTCGTTTTACATCAAATTGCTTTAGAGTACGAATCGTGAAAACGTGATTTAGTGGTTCGTTTTTGATAAGTCAGCTTAGGAATAACATATATCTTGTTCGTTTTCAAGTCAAATAAGTTAAAAATAACTTGTACATGAGAGATGTAATAATAATTATGATTTATTATTTAAAATATGTTCCGAAAATTTTACCGGTCACGCTGTAATCGCTTTTACATGACAATAAAATATCAAAAGTCAAAAAGTCAAGTCAGGCCCAAAAAGTCAAAGGGTACAATAGTCATTTAAATTTTCGAAAATTATCGGATGTTACAGCGGTCTTCGGTATGTCTTCTTCTCGAACCCTCAGTTGGTGATAACCCGACCTTAGGTCGATCTTCGAGTAGACACTCGACCCTTGAAGCTGATCAAATAAATCATCAATTCTTGGGAGTGGATAACGGTTTTTCACCATTAGTTTATTCAATTCCCGGTAATCAATGCACATCCGGAATGATCCATTCTTCTTCTTGACAAACAAGACCGGAGCTCCCCAGGGTGAGGAACTGGGTCTTATAAAGCCTTTGTCAGATAGTTCTTTCAGTTGCTCCGACAACTCTTTCATTTCAGAAGGTGTCAATCGATAAGGTGCCCGGGCTACGGGTGCAGCACCAGGTATCAAATCGATTTGAAATTTCACTTGTCGAGTCGGAGGAAGACCCAGAATGTCCTCAGGGAATACATCAGGAAAATCCCGGACGATTGGTACGTCCCCAAGTCATTTCTCCTTCGAGTTGTCTTCAATGTCCTTCGTAGTAACAGGTGCCAAAAAGATAAGACATCCTTTTAGCAAATACTTTTGGGTTTTAGTGCACAAGAGGATGTTTAAACGAGTCTCGTTTCCCTGGTTACTTCCGTCACCTAGAACAATTAGAGTTTCATTTCCCCAGGGAATGCGAACGATCTTCTCGGTATACACAATGATCGCTTGGTACTTTGACAACCAATCCATACCAATTATAGCATCGAAACTACCAAGTTCTACGGGCATTAAGTCTATGTTAAATGGGTGGTTCAAGAAGTTTAATGTACAACCCTTAAGGATAGTATTCAACCAAATTATTCTCCCGTCAGCAAGTTTTACGTCATAATAGTGATCTAATACAGTTGGTGTGATATCATTTTGGAAGCTAAATGCAGTAGACACAAAGCTTCTATCTGCACCAGTATCAAATAAGACAGAATCATAGCGGTTGTTTAGAAGGAACATACCCGTCACGACATTGGAGTCGGGGTTTGTCCCTGCACGGCCTACCGCATACACTTTCGCTAGAGCATTGCCATTTCCATCTTGGTTACCGCGGTTGTTGTTTTTCAGATTTAGACAATCCCTCTTAAAAAGCCCTTGGGCTCCATACTCATAACAAGTAGGCTTCTAACCCGACCCAGTGCCCCTCTGATTGTTAGCATTATTGGCGTTTGCAGTGCTCATGCAGTCACGGGCCAGATGGCCGACTTTATTGCACTTGTGGCATCTGGGAGCACATGGACCGTCGTGGTGATAGTTGCATTTTGAGCATAGGGGTTTAGATCCCCCATATTATTTCTTCTCACCAGTCCCTACAGTATAAGCCCTGCCAGTGTTCTGCCTCTTGTTCTGTTGTTATTGTTGTTGTTGTTGGTTATCATCTTGCTTTCTTTTGGACTCAGTCTGACGTTCAGCAAAAGTGCGGATTTTCTTATCTATTAGCTCGGTTGCGATTTCAACTGCTTCTTGCATTGTCTTTGGTTTAGACGCCACTATATTCCCATGATTCATGTCGGGAAGACCACTGACATATTTTTCAATTTTATCATATTCTTCGGGAAACATCCTCCCACACAATAAAGCCAATTCCTAAAAGCGTTGGGTATAACTTGTCAAGTTAGTACCCTTCACCTTTAGATTCCAAATCTCCATTTCGAGGACAGTATTTGACCGTCATCATTTTCGTGAGTGTTTTCCAAGGCATACTAAGCGGCATCATGACCAACTGTCTTGACAAGAGTGTTCCACCATGTTAAAGTAACTGAATGGAGAGTGCAAGTAGCAAACTTGACTTGATTCTGAACTATACAATTACTGATGTGGAAAACAGACTTCATTCTTTTAAACCATTGAGATAGACCGGCAACTCCTTCTGTACCTTTGAAGTTTAATGGTTGACATTTAAGAAAGTCAGTGTAAGTACATTCACGGGCAGTTTGTTCTGTCCTTCTAACACCTGTTCCCGAATTATGGCTATCATCGCCATTCGTATTTCTGTCAGCATCAAGCGGCAGTAACGCCTTGGTCAATCATTGCCTGAAGCTGGGCATTAGTGACAGATGTGGTGTTGGTTGTTTCTAGGGCTGTGTTTGACCTCGTGGCTCTTTTTGGTGCCATTTTCTTCAATCACAAGAAAATATAATACCCGTTAGATTTTGCAAAATCATAACCATGACATGACATATACACAATAAGTAAAGAGAGATCACAACACACAGTGAAATATACAACTGAATTGAAGTTAACAATGGTGTAGCTAAATCGACATTCATTCATAATAAATTCGATTACAGACATGACATAATACCACCATTCCATATATAATTGGAAAACATACAAGATTGGTTCAGATACAAAATGATCACAACGATTAGGTTATAAGATAAAATATACAACCTAAACCAATACTAGCCAGGAATTACCTGTAATACTTAGTAGGCTGAACAAAATAACTAGCCATAACATGATCTATGAACTGCTACCAGCCTCCTCTGGTGCATCTGGCTGTGCATGAGCTTTAGTGGGTCCCTGCTGTCTCTAAAACTCTGTCATTTGTGTCTGTAGTTCCTTCAGCAGCTTTAGTGCCTCAATGAATTGTGCCTGTCTCCTGCGGTCCGCTGCCAGCAACTCTGTAATCGCCGCCTGTCTCCTGCGGTCGGCTGCTTGTAACTCTGTAATCACTGCCTGCTGACCCAATACAGTAGTACACAGTGACCTAACCTCTGAACGTGCAAGATCACTAGCATCCATGGATCGTCCCCACGCCTCTCGAGACATCCTAGCCTCTCTCTCCATCAGTAGAGCTGTACGAGCCTGTGCACGCCTATCCCTATACAGCATGTTGAACTGACCAGCCATCAGCTGTCGCTCAGTTTGCTCATCATCCAGTCTCACATAGATCTTGTCTGTGTCTTTCCTAACCCTAGTGGCAAATTCTGTCATCCGTCAACCCAACTCTGTGTCATCAGTCGTTGGTGCCCCTGACATGTCTACCAGCATCTCATCCCAAGTTTCAGTGATCCCATAACCGTCATATATCTCTAGATCTTGCATAATCTCTGTGTCCATAGTGGCAACAAAACCATAGTCTGCCCTAAAATCTCTAGTCGGTCTAGCGACAGCAGCAGACGAGCTCTCTTCGACCTCGTACCTAGGACCAAGAGCAATACATAACCTCTTCCGAGGTGGTAAACAAACCTCGGGCCTGTCCGCTCCATGGTCAGCAGAGGGTAGATGCAAAGGTAGTGATAAAGTAGGTAGCGGTATGGGTAAGAGTGGTGGTGTCCCCGATGGTGGGGTACCTGATGGTGGTGTATCTGCTCTGGTGTGGGAGAGTATGATATGTGGCGGTGGTGAATGGGAAGTAGATGGGGCCTTGGCTCTTAGACGGGTCATCGCAGCTCTGTAGCCCAATGGATAAGTAGGACTAACAGGTAATGGTGGAGGTGCTAAGGGTAGTGGTAGTGATACTAGGAGTGGCGGTAAGGGAATCTGAGGTAGTGGTGATGACCATAGGGAAAGTGGTGATGTTGGTGGAGTAGGTATAGCAAGGAGTCTAGCAACCTCTGTATCAGACCAAAATGGTGTATGTGGTTCATCTCGGATCGATATCCTAGCATTAACCCGGTATGCAGGATGTGGTGGTGGTGTGGCCGCAGACTTGTCGGTCTCAAACGGCTCAGTCTCCTCAGCAGATGGGGCATGGTCAACAGCTGGTAAAGCAATAGCTGTAGAGTCGGAAGGAGTTGGGTGTTCCTCCTCCTCCTCATCCCCTTTAATATCAACATTATCATCCTCATCATCATCGGATGACTCATCCTCATCATCGCCATCGTCTCCTCCGTCGACAGGATAATCAGCAGGATCCTCCTCAGGGTCCTCATCATCATCCTCCTTTGAATCTTCCTCAGGATCTGACTCAGGAACATAGCCTGGCGAATCAGTAGTGGGTGAGAGAGCAGCAGGCAGGGGCTGCTCCTCATCTGGGAGAACCTCATCATCTGGTGGCATGAACTCTGGATAAACCAGCTCTGGAACAAAGTCTGGCAGAGGTGGTGCCTGCTCTGGCTCCTCAGGGCCAGGCACGTAGTCTGGTAATGGTGGGGGATGTAAAACGACCTGCACATATGGGTTATCTAGCATCCAGGGAAGTCCCTCGTACTCGGTTCCAACAACTCCTAGGGATCCAATGTCTGATAAGTCCCCAAACGGACTAGATACCTTCATGTATGTAACCGTGGAATCCTTAGAATCCGACATGACTGTATATGAAAATCCAAAATAGCTTATATTAGTATTTAATATAAGACACTTATAGTAATATACATTTATACCATAACATGTATATCAATCCTAAATGCATCTAGTCTTAACCAACTAATACAACAAGTAGTGTATGTATATATGTCTTGTGAAAATCCCCTTGTATGAATGCAATGTTTGAAAATGGTTATAGTCCAGCAAAAATATTTGACCTGGTTCTCTATAACCTTGGCTCTTGATACCAATCTGTAACACCCCCAAATTGGGTCGCAGCGGAGTATGGGTTGGGGGTGGTACGTCATAGATCAATAACACAAGATATATATAAGAACGACCATTAAAAGCCGTTTAAAACTAATACATTGGATTTAACAAATTGTTTGTTACAAAAGCCCGAAGCTTCACTTGTTCACTTGTGCAAAATACAAAGATTTCTAGCCCATAACAGATATACAAAATGTAATGCGACAAAATCTTTAATGCATGACATCCAAATCAAAACCACCAATGTATCCCTTGCACCTCGTGCCTTGTTGATCCCCTAAAAAACATTGCTTAAAACATCAACATATTGTTGAGTGAATTCATAGGTTTATAAAATGTATAATGTAGGACCACACGATTTTCCCATGATAATGCAACAGATGCAAACATCATAAAATATAATTACGTTTTCCTAAGCTCATGACACTGAAGCCCGACATGTATGAAATGCAATATGAATTGCCAACATTGCCCGTGATGATGTTCTAACCCGCAACATTCTATGTCTGACATGGTATACGTTCGTTGTCCGGCAAACCGGCACAGTGAGCATGACTTACCCGAACGGGGATGTCAATCCCAAATAGATCTATTTATAACATTCGCGCTCACAACAGTAATTGACAGTTCATGATAATGGGCTTAAATGGGTTATCGCTACTTAGGCAAATACGTAATCGTAATGTAAAATGTCCACTTGTGTCCAATTGTAAAACATGTATATGTTTCTCACCCCAAAACTTGTACATCATTAAAGTGTAAAACGTGGGGCTATGAACTCACCTTGAGTAATGAATATCAGATTATATCACAGAAAATGCGTCAGATAAACGCCGAATGCAACCTAATTAATTATAGGTCGTATAAGTACTAAGCATTTTGAATAACTACTACCATATATAATTCTATATAGCTACATCACCATCAAATTGAATTTGTGAAATCGTATTTATAAAGTTAAAACGTTTATAACCATTTCATTAGTAAAAACGACGTAACTTTATCGCTTTAAGCTCGTTTCTTACGTTTCTTATGTCCACGATTTCCTATTAAGACGAGTTATCAAAATATTACATTTTCATATTTTTAGTCCTTTGGTGAAGAATGTTTTTTGCTGTTCATGACAGTTTATAATTTTTTTTATAGATTTGGTTATCGTAAAACCCGTAAATGTCGTATCTTATTCGTTTTAGCTCCATTTCTAGTGATTCTTTCGAGCACTTCTTTGTAATTAAAATTTATATCATATTAATGATGTTTTTGAAATATTCATGTCTGAGATGAACAGAAACTTTTATAAAAACAGTTTTATAAAAGTACTTATTGTCGTAAACTCGCGTAATTCATAACTCCTTCGTTATTGATCTAAAAATTTCGATTCTTTTTGTTTTAGAATCCTAAAATTATGTACTATCTGGGAAAAATAACAAACCTTATATATCATAAGTATTTTATAACTTGTTTTTATAAAATTTCATTTATAACGCGTTTAATTAACGTATAACTTGAAATTAGCGTATCTCCTTCGTTATAAATCGGTTTTTCGAGTTTCTTACCTTTTTGGAATCCTCATGACATGTATTATTCTTATAAAATATAAAATATATGTTTTAGATTTCCAATTTAAAACAACCATTTTTATTAGTTTTGTACATTTATTAACATAACTTGTTTTATATAGTTTTCAACTTAGGTAAAATACCACAAATCCTCCACAACACTTTATATCATATGTCTTACATATTTAAAGTCCTCTAGTCCATATTTTGTCCAATATTGTCCAAGATAACAAATCCTCTCATTACTTTTAATCATAAACTTATTATGTGAACTTTTGATTTACTAGTTTATATATATACTTTTCTACATAAATCACAAGTGTACAATCTTTATACTTCCATCATAACATGATAATAATAACCCTATAACATATGTAAAAGTGTATAATACCATAATCACAAGTAAAAGTCCATTTTACATGTTATTAAGCATCCTAAATGGTGATTTGCTACGTAGAACTTATATATGCATAAAATCATAAATGCAAAGATATTAAGAGTTTTAGATGACCTTAATATGATGAACCACAATATATAAACCCTTGTTTAGATATTAAACCAAAGCTTTCAAAGCTTAGAAAACCCTAGATTAGTTTGAAACCCTAATCTTCCTTTATCCTTGCTTAACCCTTGTAAAGGCTTAACCAAGCCTTCAATCCTTCTTGGTAGGTCTTAGATAGAGTGTAGGAATGTGTGTAAATGTTGTAGATATATTTTTGTATGGATTTGGTATGTGTTTGATGTGTGTTGTGGGATAGAGAGCAAAAGGGAGAGAGTGTGTGAAGTTTTTTGTTAAGGAAATGCAAGTGTGTGTTTGTTCTTACAGTAGCAAGCTTATTATCATTTAGAAAGCAAACTTAAGATAATTTTTTTTAAAGCCCAAAGACTATCAAAAAGAAAAGGGTAGCCAGCCATAGAACATGGGAGGGTTTTAAGGATAGTCTTGGGTCCAAAAGTGTTAGAGTACTTGGTTCCTTAATGAGCAGGTGATTACAAATGAGTTAGTAAGGTTTTTGTATGCCTATTGTCTCCCTAGGGCTTCCTTATACACGAAATAAGGGGAGGGAGGACATTCACGTGTTCCTATGATTTGTGGTGATATTTATGTAATACTTAAAGTATTACAATGTAAAGTTTAATGTAAAGGTATAACTTGTAATGTATAAGTCTTAGTTAGTTTATTATTTGTACAATATGACTAACAATGCTAACTTGGGTAAAGTTTAATAAAACTTTAGTTATTGGGTATAAAAATGGGTATTTGTTAAAGCGTAGAAAAGTTTTAGTGGTTCCGGGTATGCCTAAACATGTTTTATCTCGAAACGTAAACACTTTACGTAACCAATAAAAATAAAATAAACAAAGTTAATAATTATCCTCAAAATAAATACTTAACACTTGATTGATGTAAACATTTAATTGTTTGATGCCCGTTTACATTGAACGATAATTTTTATCTTACGCGATTTAACTTAACATTTACGATTTAAAAGCAAACGCGTACAATACTAAAAATAAATAGTGAAATAATAGACATCGTAAATGACCCTAAAACACAGGGTATTATAGATCAGTTAGAATTATTGAACCTTCAACCAATTATGATTAGTTTTGTACCACCATTGTTGGAAATAAAGGTGTTACTCTACCAGAAAAATCTTTGCCTACCCTTCTCATACTTTTAAAAATCTTTTTAGTGTGAGAGGGTGCAATATAAATTCTCTTATGAGTTGGCAGCCCATCAAGTTCTTGATCCAAAAATACTTGTACAAACCTTGGATACATCAAAACATTTCGAGACAAATTATCCAAGTATCTAATCATACTTTCAAAAATGAATTTTGAAAAGTTGAATTTCTGGTTTGTAGCTAAACAGGTAATGAAAGATGTCATAGAACTACTAAACTCATTCCAGGCAGTAGTCTTTGGACTTAAATACTGTAGAACAGTATGAATTAGAAATTTCCATTGTGTGGAAAAGAATGATTTTTAAAAGGTTAGCTTTTGTGAAATTTTATCATACCCCATCAATGCACATTGTTCAAAGATGGTAGAATTTGGTAAACAATCAACACCTTCCTTATCTGCTAGTTGAAGATCCCTCCTAATAGATGCTTCAGTGAAAATTATCTTCTTGCCATCTACTAGGGCATGTAATTGTACTTCCCCATTGATAGTTTTGACTACGACAGTAGACCAGAACTGTTCAATGCAAGAAATATATATAGTAGGATTGATCGTTAATGCATGCCTTATAGGGTGTGAATTCAAAAAATCCACTATTTGTTCAAACCCATCACTCTCTGTAGGTTTAGACAAAAATACGACCATATTATGAGTATCTGCAAACTTTAGAGTCATCATTTATGTTGGGTTTTGATAATGGATGATAAAATTGAGTTAAGGTTTGTAGTTAGAGAGTATTTGAAAGAGTGAAATTGATTAAAGGATCGATTGAAACCCTTAATCGAAGTATTTATGGAAAATACCCTCAACAACATTAACTTTCACCCATCAGTAGTAACCCAGCAGTAGTAAGTTATGCCTAGCAGCATTAACTTTGAGTCACCAGCATTAACTCAAATTCCATTATAAACAGCTTTTCCATTATCAATTTAACACTTTTCTTTGTTTTTCCTGCAAAATGTTAGCCCAAAAACCAAGAAAACACAAGCCATAAGAATTTTCACAATTATCACAGTATTAATTATACCTAGCAGTAGTAAGTATAACTAACAGTAGAAACTCAGCAATATTAAGTATAACCAGCTGTACTAATTATACTTAACAGCAGAAACTTTTAATAACATAAATAACAGTACTAATTCATACAAAACTCTTCAAAAACATAAAAAGATTAAAGACTTTAAAGATATATCATTCCAATACTAACAATCAAATATTGAAATCTACTTACATCAAAAGCTTTTGTAAGCAAATCTGCAACATTCTTGTCAGTATGGATTTTGATCATTTGAATCAATTTCTTTTCATTGCAATCTCTAATAAAATGATGTCGGATCTCTATATGCTTTGTTTTTGAATGAAAAACATAATTTTTTATTATGCAAATAGTACTGTTATTGTCAATAAAAATCTTGGTATGCATAAAATTGTACCCATAATCAAGTAGTTGATTTTGAATCCAAAGCACTTATCCACAACAACTTGAAGCAGCCACATA
>BQNB010187624.1:0-12024 GCA_026074375.1 Tanacetum coccineum
AGAATATGATTTAGCACACTTAAAACTCGTTTTTGAGTTTTCTATTTATAAGGTCTAGAAAAAGGTCGATATGGCGTATCGAAGGTCTTCGATACGGCGTATTGGGGGTTTCTTGAAGTAGGGACCACGTTTGATATCTTCCAGAATGTTTTATTTCCATATGGCTTGAATACGGCGTATTGCCTTCTTCTGGATACGGCGTATTGATCTTGTTTCCTTCGTGGTCTTTGGTGAAGTGCATGCATAAATACGTCATACCTTCCTTGATGGATACAGCGTATTGGTTGTCAGAACAGTAATATTCAAATATCTTCGTTTAAGCTCCAGAATACGTGCCTTTTAGTTATCTTTCACCAAGTACTCCATAATTACTGCAATTCTCAAATACAAACGATTAAGTAACAATTCTTTGCAATAATTATATAAAATGGGTTAATTACATGGGATAAATGATGCTATAAAAGTGACTTTATTTGGTGTCATCAAATATCCCCTCACTTGAATCCTACTTGTCCTCAAGTAGCCATTAGAAGTTTATGAAAATGTATCCCTAAGGATTTTTCCGTTAAGTATTTATTTGATCTATTACAAGTACACAACCAAACACCTCACGAAACATGAAGATGAAAACACTCAAATCACTCAACTAATCTATGTGGTAACAAGTAACTAATTCGTTCAATTGCTCGGTCGTGACGAGTATTCTATCATAGGCTTGGCAAGGATACACATCTCCATCACTAGAGCTAAGGAGTAACAAGTCTATAAAGGTAAAATGGGTTTTTATTATAAGGCTTAGGGTTGAAAATTCTACAATCTTTCACCAAAAGTACCACACCAACAAGGCAGCTAAAGCACACATACATGGCCGTAACGACGGAATAGACATGTGTGTTCGATCACATCCTCATTTGAGTTTAACCAAGGGTTATGATGAAGAATGATATAGGGTAGGGATCTTCTAACTTTCACTAATAGTAATAAACCAACAAGGCAGCTGAGACATGCATACATGGCTGTAATGACAGAATAAACATGCATGCTCGTACACATCCTTGTTCGCGTAAAACCCATGGTTAATGATTAGGAAAGGGAATTAAATTGTTGTTAAATAAAAATTACGAAACAATTAGATTAGGTTTAAGATATAAGTTGCTAGACACTTTTTCCCGATCGTTACTATGATAAAGATACAACAATTTACAAACGTCTTGATCATTGATAAAAAACAACAACCTGAGTTGGCATTCTCGTAACGGTCAACTTTCCAATCATTCCATACTTTACATACTTTTACAAGACAAGTGGCAATATCCACCACTTTATACAATACTCTACATCGTTGAATTATAAAACGTATCAACGAATAATCGATCCTTCATATAATTTCTTTGGTCTAAGCTTTTGCGAAATGATTATCATCAAACTTTTCCTTCTCTCTTTTTTGTTGCTGCGATTTTTCTAATTTTTTTGATTTTTTTAAACACTACACTATACTGTGAAACTCGGTGTAATTTCACCATCTTCACGATCACAATAACTCCGAATAATTCATTCGGTAATTCTTCATTCTTCGGACGTACCAATAATTGCGTTGGTAGTAAAAATACATGAGTTTTGACTACCTTATACATTCCCATTTACAATGTGCAAATTTCTTCCCAACCGTACCAAAGATAGAAAATTGACACAAGACTCGAGAAATACATACTTTACACTTTAAGCAACTAACAACTGATAAATGGACATAATCTAACAGGGTAGGCTAGGGTGTAAAGGTGTAACGAAATATATAGTTGGTGTTATTCCTAAAGGATTGGCTTTATTGGTTTTTCTAGGGGTATCTTACCCTTAAGATAAGAGTAAACAAAGGGTTTATACGGGGATTTAACTAACCATGGTAGTTAGTTAATAAACAACATATAAAGGCTTTTTAGGTGTAATCCTAAAAATTTACCAATTTAAACAAGTTACTCCATCTAAATCCATAGTACTCATTATTGTGGTCTCGAATAGATATACCAAGCCAAGTTCTAAAGTCTACAACATCACCGGCACACTCATATTTTTGTGGAATTTGGGTAAACATTTGGAAACAGATAAGGTTAAATCCTTACAATATCTAACAAGGGTTAGTGTGTGCAGGTTATGTATCAAGTAATTTCACAAAAGTATGCTTGAAAAAATAAATTTGAGCATAATTTAAGCATTTTATGTGAAAAATAGGACAAGTATACATTGTAATTCCCATCCCTCTACTTGAATTATACAACGTCCTCGTTGTATAGATAAAACATTAAAAACTAGAATTTAAATAATTAGAATGAGAAACTCCCCTGATATTTTGGTTGGTAGATTCTCCATGTTGAGTTTATAAGTAAGGATGTGTGTTGAACAGTTGTCTTGAAATTTCAAGACTCCAACACTTCAAAATTTCCAGATCGTAGATTCTCCACCAACATTGTCGATTTCTTTTCTTTCAGCGAGGTCCTGTGCAAATTATGGGAAAAATGATGCATTCCTATCTTGGTACCTACGGTTAATTTAAACTAAACTAAATACTAAATATGGGCCAGTCTGTCAAATACGCCGTATCATGTGCATGAATACGTCGTATTACCAGAACTAACAATAATGTTTTTAAAGTGCATAAAAATAAAGGAATGATAACGTCTAGACATTCAATACACCGTATGGTATGGAGCGGATACGCCGTATTGATGTCTGGGAAGACAGACTCGATAAAAATAAATAACAATCCGGGTTGTCTCCCGGGAAGCACTTTTGTTTAAGCTAGTCTTTAAGTTAGACTTTTTCTTCAGCTTCCACACTTGTAAACACTCCCCGTTCTTAATCCTGCTCTTGATTTGGATAGCCTGCTTGGTTCTGTAACATATCCACGAACTATGGTGCTGAACTTACTGCCAGTCTTTGTTCTATCATGCATAAATAAGTCAAAATCATCATACCATAATATATACATCAAAAGATAAGCAGTTTTAAGTTTAGGTACGAATAATATAAATGTACAGAGGATAAAGATAAGGGATAGAGGGATCATGGGTCTGGCTGCTGGGGGCTGTGGAGATATTGGCACCGTCTGTCCTCTGTCTAGTGCGTCTCTGGTACTCTACCGATGACTCTGAATATCTTGTGTAAGGTACACCGGCCATGTCCATCAACCGTGCGAGGCTAGTGATAGTCCATATAGTGAAGCTGGAAAAGTCACGAGCCATGCTATCCGGTACCTCTCTCTGACCCTGAAGTACCTCACGCATACCATGCACCTCCCCCTCTAATCTTGAAATCCTCTCACCTTGTGTCCTAGGCGGTGGTGGCACAGCCTGAGGCATCTCCTCATCCTCATCACCACCTCCCGGCGCCACCGAAGCCTCCCCAGCAACTCCTCCTACATTACCCTCCTGTCTAGCAGGTCGTACGGGTACCCAGGCCTAAGTATCATCTAGCTCTACGCATATCTGCAGTCTCACCAACTCAGCTATATCTATAACAGGGAGGTCTCGCACAATCATCGTCAACCCCTGGAGCCTCTCCTTAGTAAGCAACCCAAAATAATCAGTCAAACGAGCAATAAACTGACCTCCAGAAATCATCGCCCCCTGCTTCCTCCTAGAAGAAAATAACCTCAAGAACCTAGCCAACAGATAAGGGATGTTGATCGAGCCAACGTCCATCCCTATCAGATAAAATAAATCAGCCACGGTCACCTTCTCAGGTGCTTGACTCCTCCCAGCAATGCTACAAGCAATCAATCTATGGCATGATCTCAACATAAGATCCTTGATAAGAGTATAAGAGGGGGGTGTACCCAGAAAATCCCCCACAGATGAGATCCTAGTCCAATAAGCACTCAGATCCCCCTTGTCGGGGATCCGTCTCGCGCTCTCAGCCCAATATAAACCAAAACCAGCAGTCTACATCTCCTCTGCTGAATGTAATCCCAAGGACAAAATAAACTCTCTCCAGCTCATATGCCTCTGAACTCTACCTAACTAAAACTATAAAGCTCTAGTCGTGTCTAAATCAAGCACTGCCTCTTCAGACCTAAATGTACTGAAGAACTCCAGAATGAGCTCGTGCACTAACAGGCCTCTAATATCAAATAGCCGCCTCCAGGATTGGCTAGTGAACACACTCTGCCCCTTAGCATCCCTGTGCTCCATCATCATCCTAGTACTTAACCCCTCAGCTATCAAATCCGGTAATCCTCCAAAATTGAATACCTAAACCCTATGCACCTCTCTCCTATATATCCTAGCCAACCTCATCTCAAAATCCTCTATATCCGCATCAGTGTACTGTAATCCCTCATACCTAAGGTACTGGTTCCTCTGATCTCATGGTGGAAGAGCCATATATGTAAAATTAGCGAGAACAGTACAAAGTTTATAAATTTTTAAACATTCTGTTCTGAGGGTGGATACAGCGTATTCATAAATGGATACGCCGTATGAAGATTTGTCCAGACAATACGCCGTATAGACAGAAATCAATATGGCGTATGGGAATCAAAACGCATGATCTTTATCAGATCGATACTCTGTATTTGTTTTTCTGAATACGTCGTATTGAGGTTTTTAAAATTAGGTAAAATTTAGTCAATATGCCGTATCTATGTTTGTGGATACGTTGTATTGCTCTGCAATTTAAAAACAAAAAGGGGTTTCCCTTTCTACCCATTTTGACCCATTACAATTAAACAATTGTACTTGTTACAATTCTTAAGAGAGTAAGGGGAAGCCTATTAAAAGGATTCTACGGCAAAAATATCAAATTCTCAAAACCAAATCCTAACCCTAACCCTAAATCGAAATTAGATAATCAAATGGAAATGAGGACGAATTAGGGTTCCTTACCATGTGGTGATGAGATAGATATAAACACATAGGAAAGGGTTGGAATCTCCAAGAATTTTTTTTGCAGTTAAAATTTTGTAAGAGTTAAAAAGTGTGTGTGTAAAACTCAATCCGGCGTATCAGTTGAGGTTTTATACCTAGACTCGATACGCCATATTGGTGTTTGATTAATACGCCGTATTGGGCGAATTTGTTAACTTAGTCAACACAAGTAAAAATAGTGGATACGCCGTATAGGTTTTAACCTAATACGTCGTATCCGTTCTTGGAGACCAATTTTCCCTAGATTTAACAAAGTAAAGAAAACATACCTTGGCTTCCACAACATTCTTGCACAATCACCATCCTTATAATACAGTTTAGGGTCGAATGGAATGCCAAACGGCACATATAAATTCTTAATAAGATTGAATAGCATCCCTTTGAAAAAATAATTCCAAGCCACGATATTCACATTTAATTCCATGACAAAAAAAATTATAATGAAAACTTTATTGATTTTATCGTGACTTTCCTCAAGAAGTTTATTTGACCCTTGTGTATTTTCATTACCACCCGAAGATTGTATCATATCGATTTCATTATTATCATTGCCTTTATCCAATTTTAGATCATCAGGATAAATTATGTTAAAAGGGAATAGATCATTAAAGTACAAAACATTTTGTTCCTCTTCATCGTATTCGGACAACGATGTTTCATCTTTAAAATCAAATTCATTGATATGTTGAGGGCATAGAGTGGGCTCAGTTGAGAAATCTGATTTAGATGTTAGAGCATCATTGTAAACAATGGCTGGAAATTCATTCTCAAAATCTTTAAAGAAGTCTAAATCATTAGTACAACTGACTGTAGGCTTGGGTGATGGAAATAAAGGCTTATTGACTTTTTCATTATTATTTTCCGAATCCATTTTCAAATCATTGGTAGAAATTATTTTATAAGAAAATGATTTTTTGTCAAAAACTACCGTGTAATCTTCATCGTCGGATTCGTCAAATGATATTCTAAAGTCAAGTTCATTGTTAAGAGAAATTACCGTGGGTTCACAAGAAGGTATTTCATTCGATGTCAAATTATCATTGAAGACAATAGCTGGGAATTCGGTTTCAACGGATCTGAGGTTGAAAACGTCTTCATCATAACAGATCTTACCATACTTAGCAGTTTCCCGGTTAAACACTTTCCCATGTTTTTGAGCTTTTTCTTCCTCTAGCCTGATGTATTCTTCCATAGTAATGTTTGGGCCGTCCATCCTATAATAACTTACTAGGGCAGAAAACCGTCAAATAACATCTACATCGTATTCAGTAAACTGAATACGCCGTATCACATAAACACAATTATCAAACAGACAGGCATATGAACTAAATCTAAACTACACTAATTCTAAGGGTTAGATCTAATCTAATGTTAAAAACCAAAATATCAAATAAAAATCAAGATTAATTTTCACTCCCCGGCAACGGCGCCAAAAACTTGATGTGTCATCTTGTGGTTGTTAATTTTATGATTCAAGTTTTAAATTTATATTTTGTCGACTTAACCAAAAACAAAACTTTAACGGGCAGTGTACTTGGTCGGTGGGAGTTTTGTGGTAAGTAGGGTGTCAATCACTAAGAGCGAGAAACACTTTCAATTTATTAATACTTTTGTTTTTCTAATCTAAGTTAATCTAATCTATGCTAAACCTATGTTAATCCTAAATCTAATAGATAAGGGGTTTTTTTAGTCTGAGAGACTGACACAGGTTTGGTGGTGACTAAAACCAATTCAAGACACTAAAACACACGCAAGCAAATTAACAGAAGATAAAAGAGCGGTCTAGCCAAATATAAGAAAATTGTATTAACCATTATTAATCTAATCAGAACGTTGGTTTGTTTATAAGTGCAATGATTACTTATCTCGAGGCGGCATATCATTCTTAAGACTTAGGCATTACTTCTTCCTAAGACCTAGACACGTAGAATTCTGTCACAATTAAACGCATCCGCATAAAGCATCCTTATTTGCTGATTATAATCTATCTTAAGGATTAAAGCAATGGTGATCTTGTTAAACCCTAGCTCATAGAGACTTTACCCACTTACTGCTTAATGGCAATTCATACACTAGTAGTCCACTAACCAAGTCTTTACCAATTAATCAAGAACGTACTCGTTGATACCAAGGTCGCCTTATGGTCCAACTATGCTCATAATTTAAGGGCAAAGATAGGTCATTAATTGTGATCCTATTGGTCTAGATGTATAAATCACTATATGGAGAGCTATACCGGTATCTAGATTACTTGGTCCGTATCACTATATCCAGTTGAATGATAGGTCGCATACAAAGGCAAGTAAACAAGTATATTGATAAACATAAACAAGCAATCAATGATAAATTAAAAAATCGAGATAAACAAACCAAACATTAAGATCTTCATAATAATGGCTAATACCTGAAGGTATTAGCCTCAAACGTCATAATTAATACAAAAGTAATGATTTAGCCAAGGTAAACTAACCGAGTTAACGAATGATACCAAAAACTAAACAATTACAAGAGTATAAGAAATTACATGTTGTCTCCTATGGAATTAATAGCGTTGCTCGACCTCTTCTGCTCTTTTTCTCCTCTGAAAATTGACTTTTATGGTTTAGGTATCGAGAATATGATTTAGCACCCTTAAAACTTGTTTTTGAGTTTTCTATTTGTAGGGTCTGGAGTCGGTTCAATACAACGTATCCAAAGTCTTGGATACGGCGTATCAGGGGTTTCTTGGAGTAGGGACCACGTTTGATATCTTCCAGAATATTTTAATTCCATATAGCTTAAATACGACGTATTGCCTTCTTCTGGATACGGCGTATTGATCTTGTTTCCTTCGTGGTCTTTGGTGAGTGCAGACACAGATACGCCATATCTTCCTTGATGGATACGACGTATTGGTTGTCAGAACAGTAATCTTCAAAATATCTTCGTTTAAGCTCCAGACTGTGCGCCTTTTAGTCAATCTTCACCAAGTACTCCATAATTACTGCAATTCTTAAATATAAACGATTAAGTAACAATTCTTTGCAATAATTACACAAAATGGGTTAATTACATGGGATAAATGATGCTATAAAATAGACGTTATTTGATGTCATCATTTGGTATATCTATTCGAGACCACAATAATGAGTACTATGGATTTAGATGGAGTAACTTGTTTAAATTGGTAAATTTCTAGGATTACACCCAAAAAGCATTTATATGTTATTTTATTAACTAACTACACTGGTTAGATAACCCCCATATAAACCCTTTGTTTACTCTTATTTTAAGAGTAAGATACCCCTAGAAAAACCAGTAGAGCCAATCCTTTAGAATAAACACCAACTATTTGTTTCGTTACACCTTTACACCTTAGCCTACCCTATTAGATTAAGTCCATTTATCAGTTGCTAGTTGCTTAAAGTGTAAAGTATGTATTTCCTGTGTCATGTGTCATTTTTTATCTCTAGTACGGTTGGGAAGAAATTTGCACATTGCAAATGGGAATGTAAAAAGTAGTCAAAACTCATGTATTTTTACTACCATCACAATTATTGGTACGTTCGAAGAATGAAGAATTATCGAAGAAATTATCCGGAGTTATTATGATCGTGAAGATGGTAAAATTACACCGAGATTCGTAGTATTGTATTTTTTTTTAAAGAAAAAAGAAAAAAATCAAAAAAATTAGAAAATTGCAACAAAAAAGGAGGAAGTTTTATAGTCGGTTCGTTGAAAGCTTAAACCGATGATATTATTTGAAGGATCGATTATTCGTTGATAGATGGTTATAAATCGACGATGTAATGTTTTGTATAAAGTGGTAGATATCACCACTTGACTTTTTAAAAGTATGTATAGTATGGGATGATTGGGAGCTGACCGTTACGGGAACACCAACTTAGGTTGTTTTTTTATCTATGATCAAGACGTTTGTGTAAATATTTATGAGTATTTATCATGGTAACGGTCGGGAAAAAGTATCTAGAAACTTGTACCTTATCTGTTTGGACTTAGTCTATTTGTTTCGTAATTTTTATTTTAACAACAATTTATTTCCCTTTCCTAATGACTAACCTTAGGTTTTATTCGAATGAGGATGTGATCGAATCATGCATGTCTATTCTGTCGTTATGGCCATGTATGTGTGATTTAGCTCCCTTGTTGGTTTATTACTTTTGGTGAAAGTTAGAAGATCCATACCCTATATTACCACTAGTCCTACTCTTTAGCTTATTCGAGTTAAGGTTTGAATGCAGTCATATGTGTCTATCCCATAGTTATGGGAGTGTATGTATGGTCTTTGTCACCTTTTCTGGAATATTGGTATCGGTAGAGACTAGATAAAGTGATCAAACCCTTATAAGCCTTATAAATAAAACCTAATTTACCTTTATAATCTTGTTACTCCTTAGCTCTAGTGGTGGAGATGTGTATCCTTGCCAAGCTTATGATAGAATACTTGTCACGATCGAGCAATTGAGCGAATTAGTTACATGTTACCACATAGATTAGTTGAGAGATTTGAGTGTTTTCATCTTCCTATTTTGTGAGGTGTTTGGTTGTGTACTTGTAATTAATCAAATAAATGTTTAACAAAAAAAAATCCTTAGGGATACATTTTCATAAACTTTTAAAGGCTACTTGAGGACAAGTAGGATTCAAGTGGGGGGATATTTAATGACATCAAATAATGTCACTTTTATAGCATCATTTATCCCATGCAAATAACCTATTTTGTTTAATTATTACAAGAATTGTTACTTAATCATTTATATTTGAGATTTGCAGTTTTTATGGAGTACTTTGTGAAGATTAGCTAAAACGCATGCATTCTGGAGCTTAAATAAAGAATTTTGAAGATTACTATTCTGATATCCTATACGCCGTATCCATCAAGGAAGATACGGCGTATCTGTGCCTGCACTTCACAAGAAACCCCGAAGATACAAAGTCCAATACGTTGTATAGAGGAGAACTCTATACGCCGTATTCAATATAAAGTAATAAAATATTCTAGAAGATATTGAACGTGCTCCCTACTCTAAGAAACCCCCGATACGCTGTATCTAACTATCTCGATACGCCGTATTGACTAAATTCCAGACAGTATAAATAGAAAACCTAAAAACGGGTTTTTAGTGTGCTTGATCATATTTTTGACACCTTAACTACAAAAGTCGATTTTCAGAAGACAAGAATAGCAGAAGAGGTCACGTAAAGCTACTAATTCCATAGGAAACATGTGGTGATCTTTATGACCCCTTAGATCGTTACTAAGACTCATCTAAGATATAGTAACAATGATTAATAAACTTGCACAGCGGAATAATAAAAAAGAAATCAGAGTTACTTCAAGGTTTTCTTTATTCATTATATCCCCAAGATCAAATGACCCTTGAGGCTAAACTAACTAATACATAGATGTCTATAACACATCTACTAACTATCTAACTATGCTAACTAACTAAACGTGTGTACACACACGTTTTATTTGTGTTGACTCTCATTGAGAACACACACTTTTCTGGATACTAAAACAATATGCCTAGACCTCCTTTTATAGCATAAGGAGTCAAGGCTTTACATGGAAACTATTTAAAAGATATTAATGAGTTTGACCAAATCTTTATTTCTTCATCTTTATCTCTTTTTGACCAAATCTTTATTTTTTTTCTACATCTTGTAGAATCCCACAATGACGACTTTGGTCCTTTTGTTTCCATCTTGTTTCATTCGTGTTTTATCTTATCAACTCAAATATAATTCCCAACAATCTTCCCCTAGTTGATAATGACAAAACCAAATAAGCACGAACTTCCCCTGAAGTTAATATACGAATGAAAACTTCCCCTTAAGCTACCAAGGATCTACAAGTTGCAAATCATCAAATCTTCTTCCCCTTTTTGTCATCATCAAATCGGGGACTAAAGTATGCAACTTCGATCTTCACAACCACGAACCAATATTACACTTCTAATCCAAGCCTTCTATCTCCTCAAATTACCCACCATTAAGCACAATAAGAAAAATGAACTTGAGTAGTAGACACTCACACTAGCAGTAGTAATAATGACTAGTAGTAGCAAAAACCTTCACCTCGATGTAGCATGTAAATGGTTAAACATTTTAACATTAAGCTTCCCCTGAAACCCATATGTTAACTATTTCTTGAATCTTCAATTCTGTAAGCTCTATGTAATAATTACTGATGAAGAAAATTATGTATAACGAACTTGATGCTGAAGTAGAACAACCTAAACTTATGTCTTATATCTTGTTTATTCACGCGACGTCGAACTCATACCAAGACCAAAATATAAGTAGATTGCAATCTCTTGAGAAAATCCTCATCTGTGAGACACATATCTAAAGTGATAGCAAATGTGAGCATTGAGCACCATAAGAAAAATATCACACATTTGCTAGATTCGTCAAATCTTCGTCACATCGTTATAAGCACAAACAAGTTACCTCCTCCTAAAAGGTATGATAAAACACAAACCCAAATAATTCAACCTCAACTTCAAATAGGTCATAAACAACCTTCTTCGTAACCAATTCGAACAAATAATCCAAAATACGAGCCTTTGAAACTTTTAGGAACATTTAAACCAAAAACCTTCCAGAACAAAAACTTTGACACATCTTTTCTTCATAAAGTCGACACTAATAAAAACCTTGAACAATCCTAGATATAGTAAGCCACCCGCTCTGATACCACATGTTGATAATCGTTTTGCTCATCTAGGATATCATAACATTTAATCACACAGTGGAATAAGAAATAAGAACAATGATGTTATGAACAAGGTTTTTATTCATAAACTAACTAATACATAGATGTTGATCATGCATCTATTACTATGCTAACTAATATACACATACGTGTGTTCTTCTATTAGACTCTCATTAGAGAGTTCTAACTATGATGGATGCCTCAAACTATTCACCCTACCTCTCTTTATATACTAAAGAGGCTAGGGTTTACAAGAAAACCTAGCTTTGATAAGAAGCTAACTTAATATTGCACATTAAGTCTGTAGGATCCCTAGATCATTCCATGGATTAAGCACACGATCAAATGGCACAAAAGATTAAAACATTAAAGAACTTTTGATTG
>BQNB010187627.1:0-12024 GCA_026074375.1 Tanacetum coccineum
AACTAAAATTCTACTTTTATTTTTCAAAAATACTAGATTTAAAAAGAAAATTTTCACAAAAAGAATTAAAAAATTTCAACTATTTTTCTATTTTCTATGATTTATTAAAGAAAAAGAAATTACTTAAAACCTATTTTAATTCCTAGAAAATACAAATTAAACTGGAAAAATAAGGAAAAATTGTTTTTATAAACTAGAAAGGTGCAGAAATCGAATGGCATAAAAAGCCCTAATTTTTATACCCTAATTGTACCTTAATTTTGTCAATTAAAACTAAACCCTAATTTTATTTAAACTAATTTCTAAAATAATAAAACTATTTTATTTATCCTAAAAAGACAGGGTAGAAAGTGTAAAAGAAGAAATAAAAGGGTAGGCGGGGTAACTATGGGAAATTTACACTTTAATAGAAACGGGTACCCCTATACTATTAGAAAAGTACAAAACAAACCCTACGACTTGGCTTATTAAAAAGTGAAAATAAGCAAAAACTTAAAACTACAAAGTTGTTAAGGAGCTTATAGACTACAACTTTAACAAAAGCACTTGCTAATTTTATCAACAGAATAAGCTAGAAAATAAGCATTTTAAATCTGTTCACAGAAACAAGGAGTTTTCCTAACTTTTTAAGTTTTGGCTTATCTCTAGCTTATTTCTAAATGAAAGTGAAAAACAAAAGGAGCTATATGGAGTCTAAGATGTGTACTAAGGATATCCAAAAAGAGATAAGCTGCTAGTTAACAAAAATAACAAGGAATTTGCTATTGAAAAGTACAAAGTTCAGGCTTAACTGAGATTAAGCTAAATCTAATAAGCTAAAACACTTATTTCTAAACCTTAGAAGCTAAATTTTTGGGAATAAGCTATGCTATGGTTATTAAGCAAACCTAGATAAAAGGAAATTTGAAATGACAACTAGAAATAAGAATTCAAAAAGAAAATAAGCTGGAACTCAAACTGCTTGCCATACCACTTTTGTAAGAAAAATTAAGCTAGTCTAAGATGCTTAAAATGAAAATTAAGAGATTAATTTTGTAAATCTAATGGAGTACTAATAAAATTCTTAATTCCAATCTCTAACTCCTAATTTTAAACATTTAAAATCCACTAGAAAATGAATGAGCAACAACAGTGTTAACTGTTGTTGCTGATGTATTTGACCAAATACTACTTGCAAGCTAAATTCTAAACTTAAATCTCATGTAATAACTCACTACTTGTATCTAAGCCTACTATATCCTAAATTGAGCACTAGAATGCTTAAAACCTCTTAAATCTAAAAAAAACTAAACACTCTAAATTGCCCTGGTGCTAGCACAAACTTATTAAGCTCAAAACTTGATTTTACAAACTATATCTCAAACTTGTGTAGTAACTTTCATAAATTGTAAACTCAACTATGCCAAATGTTTAAACAAATTCTTGTTGACTTTAAAGGTCAAAATCATCTGTCCCAAACACCACTTTTACTAAAGCTATCCAAACTTAAGTACACTTAAAATCTATTTTAACACTAAAACTGTAAAATCCTTATATCTAACACAAGTCTAAAACTATCCTATATTAAGCTATTTTTACTCTAAAAAATGCCTAGGCTTATTTTCAAAAATAGAGCACTTCTCAGCTAGCCTATTTCCTACCTAATATGAACAGAATGAAAATTATGAAAACTAAATGAATCCTAGCTACATTACTTAAAGCATTTGAAACTCTAAACTTATCTAAGCAAATTTTAAACAGAATTGAATACAAGGAAAGCAAAGAAATAAGCTAAAAGAAATAAGCTAAATGAATGTTAAAAATTGAAATATAGAAAAGAAAACCAGTGAATTTGGAGTCTCTTAAACTAAGTCACTCTTTCTGAATGAGTGAACCTTAAAATCATAAACCCAATTGGGCAAAACCTGCCCTCTAAACCAAGAAGCATTAAGCACAATAAGCATTTAAGAGCTTATTACTACCAAATAGCTTCCAAACTGTGGAATCAAATGAATCACACCTTAACTAAGATAGACAACAACCAGTATTTAAAAGATTCTCATAACATTTGGACAACTTGAGAACTTAAGAAAACATAATAAGCTATAATGAGCTTATCACAAGCTTATTGTAAAAAAAACAGCTTAAAACATGAGAATTTGAAAACAAAACACAACTGGACTGGTTTATTGCTTTAAAAACAAAGAGTACAAGTGAAGAAACAGAGATTACAACTAATTTGAAGAATTTAAGAAGCTTAATTCGATGAACAGTAAATGCAAATTTTTAAAAGAGAAAAATTACAAAAAAATTTAACTAAAGTCTAAAACTCTAACTACTAACTTCTCTGTCTTCTTCCTCTTTTATAAATGTCCAGTCTTCTTGTGTTTGTGTTGTGAGAGGTTCACAGCTTCAATCTTGGCCGTTGAAGTCCCTTGTGCTTTCTTGAACTTATTCCCACCGTTGGATTGATTTGTGGGATTGCCAAATAGGACTAGGGGTTTAGTGGAGTGAGAGTGAGGGTTTTATCCTTGGTGTTTTTCGAGTGTTGCAGGGTAAAGGTGGGAGAGATGAACAGTGGAAAAATGAGGTTTTGTGCTTGGGCGGGAAAAAGGGGTGTTATAAAAGGGTTTTATGGTGACAGTGTGCGGGATTGTAGAAAGGCAGACATGTCCTCCATGGTGTATGTGGTGTTGGCAGTGTTGGTCCTTGTGTGTTAAAGGTTTGGGGATTTGGCAGTTTAAGTCCCCAAGAGTTATAAATGGGATTGCATCACACGTCCTTGGTGGTTATAAGTTAGGGGAGTTGGCAGCTTTGCCCCTTGGAGTGTATCTTTGCAAAAATGGCAGTTTGGCCCCTTGTCTTTCATTTTCTCTTTTCTCTTATAAATATAAGTTTAGGGATTTACAATTTTAGTCCTAACTTAAATTCTTGACTTTTATGGCTTCGGGGTTTACGTTGGGTTGACTTTCTGTTGACTTTTTCTGGCTTGGGCTTGGATTTTGACTTTGTCTTTTTCTGCTTTTCCATTTCGAGTCCGGTTTTGTCGTTTTGGCTTTGTTTTTCGTCTTTTTCTTAAATATCCGTTCCTGCACAATACAATTAGCAAAACAAGCGTATATTTGGCATTTTAAGTCCGTTTTTGGTTATTTTAGCTCGTTTTTAAAGGTAAAAGGTATGTGTAATTAAGCACATACCAAAATCCCCCACACTAAGGTATTGCCGTGTCCTCACGCAATGTTATGAAGTAAACATTTACGAAAACTAAGAATCTCAATCCCCCTCTGAAAAATACAAGAGTGTTCGTCAACGGGACTAAAGATTCAATAAGCTTCGTCAAGCCTGTTTTCACATTTTTTATTCTAACACTAAACATCCCTAATATATTTGGATTTCCTTTCTTTTTCTCAGACCTCCTGTTTGACTTCCTTTATTATATCACCATTAGGATCATAGAATGAGAAAATGCCCATAAGAATAATCTACTGATGTCGCTGACGAATAAGTTCAGCCCCCGATTTTTCACTAAATCCAAACCAACGCATTAAACAAGATCATATTGTCAATAAAAATCCCCCCCCCCCCTAAATGCTAAGCACTCATACTTATGACTTGTGAACTTTGACTCCCAATATGAATATATGATTTAAATGTTGGTGTACTCTTATCAACTCAACCATAAGATCAAACTAATTCCAGTAGTCCGTGATTCAAGATGAATCATGACTCCAAAGCAACAATTAATTAGGACCTTGTAACTTGATTTAAAATAACGATATTTTAAACTGTTAGAACTTTTGCAACATCTTCATTATTAAAATCATAATTCTTAAAGCTAGGAATGCGTTTGCTTAGGTTTAAACACCTACCTATGCCTCCTCCCTAGTAGGATTATCACAACCAATCGACCGGTGTTCTTAGTTTGAAACCCACGCCCTGTTGCTAGCGTAGTAGGAAATCACAACAACACCTTCTTCCTAATAATGGCTAAGGATAAAGTGTCTTAGTTTGAACCCGTCACCAGACCTCGTTTCCTATGTGAGATATCACAGTGTCAACACACCAAATCCTTAGGAGCAAAGATGTCTTAGTGTTGTAACCCCGTCCACCATCGTGGGTTACGGTAGCGGAGTGGGGATATCACGAAACCTCTTTTACTTGTTCCATATAATCAAATGTATTGCTTCATTGGCAAAAATTGTCAATATTCAACAGCATTTTTGCATTCAGACTTCATTCATGCATCTTTGCTATTGTAACATTCAAATTATTAAGACATAAAAATCAGTCGCTTAAAGAATCAAGTTACAAATTTGAAGCTTTTCTGAAAACAATTGATTGACTATAGTTGAATTGAAATGAGCACGGAATGATTATGGTGGATTATAAGCTAATAGGGAAGAAAAAGCCACAAGTACTCATATAATTATAGAAGAATCTTTGCACAGCACATAAACTTATATTTAACTCTATCACTTCTTGTTCTCACCTTATTAAATTCGCAGCAATCGAATTCGTCTTGAAAGCTTAGCCTACAAGCGATAAGTGAATGAACTAGCTAGGCTGCAACAGCCCCGATCGTGCAAAAATTATTCTCATTCTACCCATTAGAAAGTCAAAACTAAAAAAACTGTGACAAAACACTATTTTAATTTTTGAAAATTTTTTAATTTTTATTTTGATTTCTTTCTGCAAAAATTTGGTGGTAAAAATGGGATTGCGTGATAACAACGACTGCAGGCAAAATCAAATCGAAGATTCCTCCCCCCCCCCC
Organism: Tanacetum coccineum; assembly: GCA_026074375.1. Classification (NCBI taxonomy): domain Eukaryota; kingdom Viridiplantae; phylum Streptophyta; class Magnoliopsida; order Asterales; family Asteraceae; genus Tanacetum; species Tanacetum coccineum. Next base: position 4,754 of record BQNB010187627.1, read on the forward strand.
TACTATAAATAAACATCGCCCTTATGTTTCCAAGGGGTTTTGCTACCAAATATAGGCCGGTTTATGAATGAGTGCCAAAATATAAAACTTAGTCGATAGATTAGAATATCGGATTCCCAAAATGAAAGCTTAGGAGATTGTGAAACTCATGTGGATACTGGCGAGCACTCAGAGTCCCACAATCCGGAAATCCTGGACATTCAACACAAAGTACACAAAACACGGACAAACACGGGTAATGGAAGATGTAAGCCTCCTCACACAAAAAACACTGTATTTATGTACTTAACTACTGATAAGCATAGGGTGCCTCCCACGAAGCGCCTTGTTTTTTGTTAACCTGAGTCACAATCCGACTCGACCCGAAACATTGGACATGTGGAAGCAATTGGAAGGAAAAATCATCATCGGAACTTTCATTCAAGTGGTTTGGATATACAGTTTGAATTTCAGAAATCCACTCCGATGAAATACATCCGGCATAAAAGAATGATAAATTGAATAGCCGGATCAAAATGGTATCTCCATTCCTGGTGGAGAAGAAGATATGGAGGGACAACGGGATGTCGTGAAGAAAAAGCAAGAAGATCCATAAAACATAAGCGAAAGAGAGAAGATCGGTCATTCCTCAAATGGTACATTCAAAATGCGTAGAAACATTCTTACGAATCCCACGAGGTCAATAGAATCCAAATCTCCTGATCGGATCATCTTAAATTGAAACATTCAAGATTCGGGAGAGACATGATGTATGAGTTTCATCGGCGAACTCCTCATGGATAAAGGTCACACCAATCGGCAATGGGGGTGGGGTTAGGAAATTGATCGTTCGAAAGATCAAAGATAAACGAATCGTATTGAGAAAAATCAACATGAGTAATTGTACAGCATGGAATCTGCCGACTGACCTTCCTCTTTAAAATATCGTTATCAACTAGAAAGCTTTAATTAATCCCGGGAAGAAAGATAAACAGAACGAGTAGTGGGACTGCCACTACTAATCTCTTCTAGATTAAAGCGAAAAGTTTTCAGATTCGGGAATAGAATTATCAAAGTGTATGTCTCCTCCAAGAAAAGATTAGTAAAATGTGGGAGGTAGACTTGATCACAACTTCGGAAATGGAGTAAAAAGGGGGGGAAAAATTATCTCTTAATGAATCGATCTTAGCATAAGAAGTATTTGACATTCAACAATTTGTCACAAAGATATCCGTCTTTGATTGTTAAAAGAATGTCCATCATCAATCCTTCCAACTTCCGGGACAACAATCTCCACCACCTCTAAGCTGACGATCTCAGCATCGGGACATACAAACCTTAACAATGATGTGCAGAATCAAGATGCAGGAAAATAAAGACTTTATTGATGATTGAAAGAAAAACCTTTTTGGTGGCTAGAAACCCCTAACAATAATGACTAGCTAATTTTCTCTCTAAAAATGTCTAACCTAATTTTTGACTAAACTAGGACTATTTATACTAATAAATAGATTAGCCTAGGAGGCTTTTGAGCTTTGATGGGCTTTTTCATTAAAGGCCCGTTTACATAATATTACATGTTTAAACGAACTAGACTTTTGTCTTGTATCTTCGAGTGACCGAGGCTTCTTTGTTCGGGTCCATTTATGTGATCCTAACAATCTCCCCCTAGATGAGGTCATGAGAAGTTGTTTGAAGCTCACTCGTGCTTGTCTCTTTAGTTCGTTGTTGATAGGGTACTTCACTTGTTGTGCTTTGGTAATTCAATCTTTAACACCTTGATCATGATCTTCAGAACTTGATGTGATGACTTGATCTTGATCTTTGACTTGTTTAAGCTTTACTTCTCTGAATTACTTTGTGATCTTCTTTCACTTTGACTTTGCCATACGCTGATCTTTAGTCTCACATGCTCATATCTGTTGGAATCTGGAAAGCTTTGATGATGTATCTTCTTCTAATCTCCATAACGTTTAGCATTTGAAGAAGACATTGATTTTCAGAGATTGTGCGGAAGCTTTGTATGTAAACTTTCTTGATTTCTTCAGATATGTGAGTAAGGATATGAGCATGTCTTGCATCGGATACTTTGAGTCGTCATTCGCTATGATAGAACAATTTAGTCACCAACAAAAACATTTTGTTATGTAAAATCCACTTAATGTGTTCTAGAAAAACATTTTGTGAACACACAAAGGTTTTATATTTTGAAGGGACCGAGTATAGACGATACTCAATCTGGTCGGTTTTGTTAACCTTTGATTCCGTGAGGATCAATGATTACAGTATGAATATTGCACCTGTAATCAGAAAGATTCATTAATAGAACCTTCTTGAAAGGTTTTCCGACACGTGACAAGCTAGTTCCTCTAATACCTAAGTATCAGATTCCCTAATGTTCGCCGTTCTCTAGACCAGATGTCCGAAGACTAACACACTATAAGTATTTCTACTAATAGAATGGTAAAGAGTGAGTCAGTACAGTTACTATCTGCTGACTATACCGTACAATTCCTTTTTCAGCGTTTTACTTCTTAATACAATTAAGTACCGTAGAAGGCCTGTGGCAAAAATGATTTGAAAAACATTCGATGTGCTTATAAAATTTTGTTTGGGGCACAAACGAAAGTTTAAATCAGAATGCTTCTGATGATGTTTTGAAATATATCCCGAAAGATATGAAGTGCCTTGGGAAATCCAAACTTGTACAAGTACATTTATGGAAATCCACTTCACTAGTGGGCGCAGTCCGAAGACCAGGCATGAGCATTCATACGAATACCCTGGTGGTACAACATCTCTTTCCGCAGCATTCCATAAGATCACTTTCACGAACATGAAACAAAAGATTCTTTGACATTTATCAAGATACTTGTGAGATGTCTTGCATCGGTTACTTTGATTCGCCATTAGCTCATGATAGAACAATTTAGTCACCATAACAAAAACATTTTGTTATGTAAATCCAATTAATGTGTTTTAAAAAAACATTTTGTAAACAACACAAAGGTATTATATTTGAAGGGACCGAGTATAGACGATACTCAATCTGATCGGTTACATTAACCTCTGATTCCGTGAGGATCAATGATTACAGTATGAATACTGCACCTGTGATCAGATAGATTCATTAAAAGAACCTTCTTGACAGGTTTTCCGGCACGTGACAAGCTAGGTCCTCTAATACCTAAGTATCAGATTCCCTAATGTTCGCCGTTCTCTAGACCAGATGTCCGCGAGACTACACACTATAAGTATTTTGCTACAAAATAGAATGGTAAAGAGTGAGTCAGTACAGTTACTATCTGCTGACTATACCGTACAATTCCTTTTTCAGCGTTTTACTTCTTAATACAATTAAGTACCGTAGAAGGCCTGTGGCAAAAATGATTTGAAAAACATTCGATGTGCTTATAAAATTTGTTTGGGGCACAAACGAAAGTTTAAATCAGAATGCTTCTGATGATGTTTTGAAATATATCCCGAAAGATATGAAGTGCCTTGGGAAATCCAAACTTGTACAAGTACATTTATGGAAATCCACTTCACTAGTGGGCGCAGTCCGAAGACCAGGCATGAGCATTCATACGAATACCCTGTTGTTACAACATCTCTTTCCTTAGCATTCCTTACGATCAAGGCTGTCAAGATCGCGATCCCACTTGGGATCGTTTTTGCCTTTGCAAGATCGAGATCGTAAGATCGGATCGGGATCAACAAGAGTATAACATTACTCCAATTCTGATCGGAATTTAACTTAACCTCTCGAATCCCGTGAGGATCAATGATAACAGTATGAATAATGCACCTGTGATTCAGAATAAGATTCATTAAAATAACCTTCGAGACAGGTTTCCGGTGTTACAAGCTAGGTCCTCTAATACTAAGTATCAGATTCCCCTAATGTTCCGAGCACTCGTTCTCTAAGACCAGAAAGCCGCGAAAGCTAACACACTAATAGTATTTCTACTAAAAGAAATTGTAAAGAGTTAGTCAGTACAAGTTTCTCTAACTTGCTGACTATAAAATACCGACAATCCACTTTTTTCAGCGTATACTTCTTAATACTATTAGTACCGTAGAAGGGAGAGAGCCTGTGGCAAAAATGATTTGAATAAAAAAACATTACATTGTGCTTAATGAAACATTTGTTTGGCGGGCAACAAACGAAGTCTAAATCAGAATGCTTCTGATAGATGTTTTTTGAAATATATCCTGAAAGATATGAAGTGCCCTGGGAAATCCAAACTTGTACAATACATATATGGAAAACCCACTTCACTAGTGGGCGCAGATCCGTAGACCGAGCATAGCATTCATACGAACATCCCTGGTGGTACAACACTCTCTTTCCTCAGCATTCTTGATCACTTTCACAAACAAGAAACTCAAAAGACCTTTGTCAGTATACTGTGTATAACACAAACTTTTGGTTACCTATTGACATTTTGATTCATAATAACACTTATGCTCCCCCTACACAATGTGCGTCGATAATCGAAAGATGTTAGCACATTCATTGATAGGACTTAGCATTTTAGAATCAATCGAAACATTATTATGACCGTTTTTCATGTTCTAAGGTTGAGGAACCTTCCACCTTCACAATCTTACAGCCGAACATTTAATGGATATTGCCCCAATAAATTTAGAGGTTGTATCTTTTAATATAATAGATATATCCTATAAACAATTCTATTTAAACTAAACTCATTGAAGAATTTAAAATATTACAAGTGAACTGATCAAGTCCATCTCGAGCTTAACGCTACACTTAACGGTTATGTTAGATTCGAGGTTAGCTCAACTAATTTTATAACTATTTTGCTAAGAATTATGATGCACGTTTCAATCGGATGCACCACTAGATTAAGAATTACGCGACACGTTTCAATTAGATACACTATCATACTTACAACTCAACAATTTACACTAACATTACGCATTGAACAATTAGGTACAACACGTGTGCATCACACGGTCTGAAATTATACAATACTTGACATAAGTAAAAGTTTAATTTTTTATCAAAAGAAGCCCGGTGCATCGCACGGGTCTGATTGACTCGTGATCTGTAAATGAAAATAAGCATTAATTGTTGGTTAGTATTCTTCGCAAAATATTGAACTGGTGTTTTGCCATAATGGTCTTTTTCCTATCACCATACTCACTCTGATCAGACAATGACAATTCAACAAATTGACTCATGCTCTCAAGCATATGTTTTCAGTCCTTCACTTCTATATGCCTCGATTCATTTACTGTGGTATTCGCGATTAGTAGTACTCTAGTAGAACTTCACTTACTTTTGTTATTGAAATAATGACATGGGCGAATTTGTCTGAGAAGATTACATGCATCTCACCAAACGATCATTTGGAGGTTTTGTATATGACTAGCTCGATGCAAATTTGTTCAACTTGGTATTTTTTAAGAGATGGGAAAAGAACCGGCATAAACGCTTTGCGACATATCTCAAAAACTTAGGGGGTGTTTGGATCAGTTTATCTACCGGGGTTAGCTTATTTAATGTTAGTGTTTTCAATTTCGTAGAATCTCACAAGACCGTGAATTATGTAGATCCAAACACCCCTATAAGAGCGAGATGTTGATTTGCACACGGCTCGCATATATCCAAGCTCAAACGTCAAAATCTTTCGCCAATTTTCTTTGTTCTGGTCCCCATTTAATCTCTGAATATTCACAAAACTAAGTGTAACAATCAATATAACATGTCTTTTCTATATCAACCCATAAAACATTTAACTCGCCATCACTATCATAAACCAAATTGATTGACAACAGCTCAGTGAAACAAAGATACTTATTATTAGTACCTACACATTTAGTAAATCAACTAAATCAATAATGCACCCCAAAAATTCCCAAAATCATTACATATATATGAAACATAAACTATATAGAAGCTAGTATAATAATTTGTTGTATATGATTAAACTCACATTTACTTATCGAAATCACTAAGATCCTCATCAAGATTAAGACCAGAAACATTCATCATTCTATCAGAAGCCTGTTTAGCCCATTTCACAATCTTCTCAGCTTCCTTATTCAGCTTCTCTTCCTCTTTCATTGCCTTCTTCATTAACTTCTTTCGCTCTTTCGCCGAGAACGACTTCATATAATCCTCATCCTCATCATAATTCCCCAATGACGAAAACGACAACCTATTCTCCTTCCCCTTCCCATTTCCCGGTTTTTTGCCTTTCTTAGGTGAACAAAACAAACAACCAAACTTCCTCCACATATCAGACACACTTTCTGTCCTAAACGATTTCGATTTCAAATTCCTTTTTTTCTTATCAGTCTCTGAATCGGATTTTGTCTTATCTGAATCGGATTTCTCGGAATCTGACCCAGACAGACTAGAACCAGACCTAGACTCTGACAAGCTAGTTTTGGTTATAGTTTTCACTTTTGTTTCCAATTCCTTCAATTTCTTAACTTTTGACTCCAAAACTTTACTCAACAAATTCTCATCTTTCGATTTCTTTACACTTTTACCCCTTACTTCATCAACCGACTCATTACCTAAACTCGGTGTAAACGACTTCGACTTAACCAGAGGATTAACAGCGCGTGAGGTGGAATTAGCCGCGCGTGTGGTAACAGTAGGCAAGGACTTAAGTTTGCGAAAGCGGGTTTCAAGGTTCGACGGAAGAAGGCTATCATCAAATGACGAAGAGTTAAGTTTCGCAATTTGTTCAAGAACTAAATGATCAGTTGCTTGTGAAATGATGTCATCAACGGTTTTTTCGTCTTCACTGTCTGTAAGGAATGAGAAATCGTTGTACGGCATTGTTTTTTTGTTGTTAGGGTTTGAGTGTGTGTTTGTGTCTGTGAAGGGGGGTGTTTGGGGAAAGGTTTATGGAGTTGTAACGGCTAATTCATGATTTTGGCATGTTGTGGTGAAGTTAATTTCGTGTGTGGGGTCCAGCCTGTCTTAATAATGTTTTCTTTAGAGTAAATTACACCACTAGTCTCTCTGGTTTAACCGGATTTCTTGTTTAGTCCCAATTATTGAGAAATTAGTGCAAACTTCTCTAACGTTTGAGTTTGTGCACGTTGTTAGTCCAAAATCTTTACAATCGTGTTGGACACATAAGGGTAATTGTTGTCATTTTCTTTCTTCAACATCAACCTCAATTTTATTCTTGATTTTATACACAAACAATAGGGGTGAGCAAAAAAACCGGTTTCCAAACCGGAAACCGGTTCCAACCCGAAAACCGAACCGGTCAAACCCGGTTTTGACCAAACCGGTTCCGGTT
>BQNB010187628.1:0-12024 GCA_026074375.1 Tanacetum coccineum
TCGGAAACGAGGACAAAGTATTCAAACCAGGTATACTAGTTTATCATGCCATTCATGATAAAAATCTTGTAACATTGGAGACGAATTTAAGAGAGAACATTTCCTCAGGGACTCTCTTATTTCTCAAAGAACCGTCATCGGAACTACCAGATGTTTGCATGAGATTTAAGCCCATTTTGGCTATGAAAGATGATTTTGTTAAGCCTAATGAAGATTTTTACCTAAGTGAAACAATGTTATCTTTAAATGTTGAAGATGTCGATTCCTTCACATTTATCATATGGACTTTTCTTCCATATTTCACCTCCCGCAAGGATTCACCTTTGATTTTCTCCTTTAGGAGTAAGAATTTTGTTTTTGACCCCGACATCGTCTCGTTTCATAAGCCAGTGGCATTTTCAATGGAAGTTTTCCACATTTGCTCTCCCTAAGGACGAATTAATTCAGGGATCGAGTCGAGCTTGCGACTCGGTGAACAAAAACAAGCCGCTTCATGGGAGTTCACCCCATGCCTATCCTTTTCTATTTTCTTTCTATTTTTAATGTGTTGTGATGTGTTGAGGCTAGCCTTTTCCGTTCTTTGTGTTTGTTGTTTGTACTTGTGCATGTTTGCAGGATTGATCCAACAATTTTTGAAGACTCTCGTGTTCGATGTTGTGTCCTGTTTCACTCGAGCTTCCTATCCTTTGTTTGAAATTAGTTTGGGGAGATCCGATATCCTTTCATCTTATCGATTCACGTTTATCTTTGCATAATTCATAAACGGCTTAGATTTTCATAGAGACCCGACCTTAAACATTAAGGACAATGTTTCGTTTTAGTTTGGGGAGGGAATTTATCGATTTGATGTTACCTGCTTATTATTTTGTTCTCGCGTACCCGTTTTCCCACAAAAATAGCAAATTTTTTTAATTTTTAAGTTTTTATTTGCAAAAAAAGAGAAAAATATATTAGTAGTTGATTAAAAAATAAGTGTTAAAACACGAATGTAGGTTTTCCGTTGGTGAGAATAAGAAGTAATTTTTGACCCAATCGAACGTGTTGAAATTAATGATGATAGTTTGTGCTAGTCTCATGTAGACTTTAAACATGCTAGACTTGAAATCATTAGTAAATGAAGACTTGTGCTAATCTCATGTAGATTTTAAATATGCCGAGTTGGATTTTATATAGGATAAGTATTTGCGAATCTCTTTATTAGAGATTTTAAATTTCAAAAAATAATAGATGATAGTGTTAATTACGAATTAGGATGCTAAACAAGGTTTATTGGTAAACTAAAGGCTTATAGTACTGTGGTTTTTTTCCCTGAGTTCTTAAATGATTATTCATACGAGTCTCTTTAATATTTTACAAATTAGAGTTTTACTCGTTAAAAGTCTTATCAAATATTAGAGAAAACGCTTTATCGATGATGAGTCAACATCATTTATAAATAGAATTTTAGTTCAAGTTTCACTTTGGTTTTCTATATGAAAAATTTTCTATTTGCAAAAATAATGTGTTGAATTAATATCTAAAAAAAATGATGACGAAAGAAAAAAAGAAAAAAATATAGTTGGTGAATAAAAAGGATGCAAGTTATAAATCCTTAGTGTTAATAATTAATATACAAACTCCATCGCAATAAATTACATGGGCATTTGTCGGTTCGCTCCTGATGTGACATCGAAAGAAAGGATGGAGGATGTATACTTTAGGGTTCGGTTCATATAAGTAACGGTACTCTTGCGGAGGCGTGGCCGATGTGACGTCGAAATAAAAGTGATACTAGTTCCTAGTCTAGTAATGTAAATAGTAATAATAATGTTTCAAGTTAGAAAATAAATAGTAAAAGTTTCCTTTTCTAAAACCAAAGTTTTCTTTTGAACCAAAATTTGCAAAATTCTACAAGGCTTTTTCATCGGAAGTTCATGCGTTTCGATTATTATTCTCCGGATGAGGTGTCAAAAGCCTTAGCACTTACCCGATGACGGTGGGATGCTAGAGAAGAAAGTCATTTTTAGGGCAAGTGAACCAACGATGTCTTAGCTAAGAATGTTTTTGTTTGCTTTGAGTTGTGATCTTACTATGTTATTAACATAGTAGCCCAAAAGGCCCATGTGTAAAGCTTAGTCGCATTTCAACTATCTAAATATGTGGATTTAATGGTTTAAATTAGTTTAAGCACACACACTTAAATATATGATATGTGTCTGGAAAAAAAATTACAAGTTGTAATTATAAGTAGTCTTAGCATCTTAGCTCGTACTTAATAGTGATCTTATTTTTAAGCTTAGTTTGGGAAAAGTGAAAAGTCGGGGATGACGAATTTATCTTTTAAGACACTTTTCAAGTGCTTTTTGTTCCATGATCCCTAAAGTTACCATAAAGGTAATGAAAAAAATACATTATGTCACACAAGAATAAGTTGTAGTTAGATAGTGTATCAAGAAAAATCATAAAAAATAAAAAAATCTTTGAAAATGGGAAATCGGGTGTTTTATAACATGTGATCTCTTAGCTCTTCTCAAACAAAATCTTTTGCTACTTTTCAAAAGGTTTAGGTTGGAGAAGTTTCGGGCTATTTGGATTATAAGCATGTAATATAGCGTGAGGACAGTATTCGTTTAGGTTTAGGGGAATTTTGATAGGTGTAAAAAACACATGTTCTGTTTATACCTAAATAGACCCAATTAAGCCCAAAAAGACTAAAAATGGCATGTTATGCTTGTTTTTGTGTTTGTGTATGCAGGTACGGATTAAGACAAAAATCACAAGAAACCGTCAAAAACGGGCAAACCGGATACGAGAATGAAGAGCGTGCCAAGAGCGGAAGCCAAAGTCAAAAAGTCAACCTCGGTCAACTCTCAGTCAAATCATAAAAGGACAAAAATCCAAAGTTACAAATCTAATCCCTCAAGTTTCCAAAGTTACACAAATGGTCCCTAACCTACATTGGGCCTAAAACTTTAAAACAATTACCGGATCTAAGCCAAAACAAAAAGCCAATTCCTAATGTTCCCAAAACCATTTTTTACTACAAGTCTAGGGCCTTTTTGCCAAATCTAAAAGATATTTATACTAGGACTTTTGCTTCACAAAGACAAGGACCATCTTTGCCATATCCCCAAAGTTATACACCCGTTTCACCCTTTTTAGTTAAAAAAAGAGAGCAGGAAAAACAGTTTTCACTGTTCACCCGTCTCTCCCATTTAACCCTCAGGTTAAATCATGGGGCAAATCATAATTAAGGGATAATTTAGACAATACAGGGGAAGAAGAACACGTGTGCAGGGTCATCACATCATCAAACAAGTCATGGTCCATCCCACAAGGGGAATTGCCACGTCAAGGTGGAATAAACACACAAAGGAGCTGTTTTTACACAAATTTCACTCAAAAGAAGCACACAAGTGTCAACTCACGGATTGCCAAGCTAGCAATTGTTGTGACACATACTTGATCAAGGCCAACAATTATGATCCAATGATTGGAAAATCGTACGGATGAGATGGAAGGGAGCGTATGAAGCAAGGAAGGACTAGAAGGTTCACCAATTATAAGGGCTTACAACTGCCCTATTTATACAAGAACTAGGAAGATTCTAGGTCTTGGCTTGTGCTTCTTTGTAGAGACAGCTCATGTAGTGTGTTTCTTTGGTGAGGAGAAGCTCAATATCATCCTGGCCATCAATTTGCCTTTGTCCCTAAGTAAAATGATCACAACCCTTAAAATCTTGTTATTTTCTTCGAACCAATGGAGGGGTTCGGGATTGCCAGCTTGTTCATTGATCCATGTAGGGTGTGGGGTTTATAGTTTTAATGAGTTTTTGTTTGTTTGCCAGAGATAGGAGACAATGAATAGTACTTGGGTACTGTTCATTGGCGGGAAAAAGGGGTTTATGTCTGTTTATTGGAGGGTGCAGGGGAAAGGTTTGTGGAGTTGGCAAAACGAGCCCTCCAAGGTGTATGTTGTTGTTGCAAATTAAGTCCTTGTGGGGATTATAAGTTTATGGAAGATGCAGTTTGGGTCCCCAAGAGTTAAATATTGTTTAACATAGTTAGTCCCCAAGGACTAACAGTGTTAAGGGTTTTTATTGGTTGGGCCAGTTATAAGATTTGGACTTTGGGCCTTTTAAAGTCTTCATTAAATATACTAATGGGCTTGTCCGGCCCATTAAGTATTCTTCGGTGTCGGCTCAGGTTTTGACCGTTGACTTTTACGGGTTGACTTTTGACTTTGACTTTCTTGGACATTGGCTTCGATTTGACTTTGGCTTTTCCATGCTGTGCTTGGATTTGTCCGTTTTTTGCTTGATTTTTCGTCCTTTTCTCAGATATCCGTTTCCTGCATAAAATAAGTGAAAACATACAAATACAATGTATTTTTGGTACTTTTTTGGTCATTTCAGTCTGGTTTTGATGGAAAACGGTATGTGTAATTAAGCACATACCAGTACATCATGAGAAGTGGCTTTAGTGACTTTATCTTTTGCAACTTCCTCTTCTTCTTCACTCTCATCTGAAATAATGATTGGCTCATCTGGTGGGGAGTCAGGAGTAAAGAAGGAAGATATTATATCTTTCAAGATATCTGATAAATCCTCCAGCTTTACTTTAAGTGAAATGTCATCAACTCTGGATTCCTCATTTGCACCTGAATCAGTGTGGGCAGTTTTTAACCCATCTCCAGCAGATTTGGTTTTATCTATAAGAACACTTGGATTAGACCCTGCAAATATGTGATCAAATGAGTACTTTTTGGTTCCTTCATCCATACCCTGTTTTTAAGATATGGAATCCTTAGGAGCAGATATTCCAAGATCAGCTTCAGTTGTGGAATCTGTTGAAGCATCATGTCCTGATGTAGACTCAGAATGCAAATGAAAGAAGCTAAATAAATAGGTTCAATAATAATAAATGCAGACATACCACTATTGATCTGAGGGTTGGCTCTGGCTTCACTGGTGACCCTTAAAGAGGTTGGGCCACCCGTTGCTTGCTGGTCCTATTTATGCATTTCAGTATCCACATGTATAGAAAGTTGAGGCTGGCTTGGGTTTGAGTCCATGGCCAAGCTGGACTCTTTTCTCTTCTTAGAATGGTTAGTTTTGGAACCGGTGGGTGCTTTAGAGGACCTACCTTCTGTTGCCTCTTTGCTGGACACAGAGGGTTGTTTAGAAAAAGTTGAATGCTTCTTGTGTCCAGGTTTAGCTCCAGGCTTTGTGCCTTGAGGAACCCTCTCAACATTGGAAGAGGGCTTGGGAGCTTTAGAGTCCACAAGCACATCTAGGTTGCAGATGGCCTTCATGTGGTCAGTTAAAGGAGGTTCTTCAGGTTGGTTTGGCTTTAGTGTCAAGTTGTGAACACTGAAGACCTGAGTGGGGTTTATGGTGAGCTCTTCAATTTCATATTCAGGCATCATATGTTCTTGTAGAAGAGATAGAAACCTAGGATAGGGAATAATCTTTTCCCTAGTCTTATTGTTTAGCTTATGAATAAGATCCTCCCATATTATCTTTTCATAATCCACATGTACTCCATTGGCTAGACAATACAAGATAGTGGCATCTTTATATGATATTTAATCTAGGCCACCTATTTTACCACCTAAACACTGCATGATTTAAGCCATCAGTAACCTCCACCTAGGAGGAAGGCAACTCTTTTTTAGAGTTCCTTTTGCCCCAATCTCTCCCCTATACCCTATTGTTGCAAACCATGGTCTCACTATTATGATAGAGGGTGGGGGAACATACATACTTGAGTAAGGTAGGTATTGTGCCCTAAGAGCATTCCTAAAGGTGGTGATACCTATGTTTCCTCCAACTCCTCCTGTAGGAGAGGATATCTAAATATTAGAGTCATCTAAGGTCTTTGCTGTATACCATACTTCACTTAGGTACTCTTTGTATTGATTTAGGGCTTTTGTGAATGCTTCCTTTAGACATCATTTAGAAATGAAGTCTGATGCAGCCTCAAAGTAATCTTGATTAAATGTGAGGGATACATGAGTGCAAAGGTGAAATCAACCTGACTTGCAGGTAAGAAAGGGTTTGGGCTTTCAGGTTTGTTAAGAGTGATAGGTTCCTCTTTAGGAGTGATTTCAGGTGATGAGGTCTTTTATGATGATGATTCTGTCATTTTGAGTGGTGAGGGTTTTGAAGGTTTGATCTGGTTTGAGGTGTTTTGGTTTTGTTTGTAAGAATGAGTTGTTGATTGGTGTGTTATCATTTATATGACTGATGAAATTACAAAATTTTCTTTGAGAATTTGTAATCATGATCTTCTAAACAAATAACTTATACGTATCTTTTACAAAAATATCTCATACTTATCCCGTAAGTAATCTTGATAAACAATCTTCATCTTTATCCTTTCTTATGTCTTTATCCTTCTGGCAGTAGAAACTCTTCTAGCAGTTGTAATCTTTTAGCAGTTGTAACCAGCAGCATTAACTTTTGTACCAACAGCACTAACTGTGTACAAGCAGTAGTAACTACTTAAAATATTTTCTTCATTCTTCATCAGCAGTACTATGTTACACTAGCAGTACTAACTTTATGCTAACAGTTGTAACTTTACTCTAGCAGTACTAGCAGTACTAAGTTACACTAACAATAGTAACTTTTATATTAGCATTATTAACTACGTAGTAGTATTTCTTCTAAGTCTCTGAGCAGTCTTAACTTCCATTAACAGTAGTGATATATACTAGCAATAATAACTAGCAGTACTAAATACTTAGTATATTTTTCACCAAGATTACAAACAGCACTAAGTTATGCTTAGCAATAGTAACTTTAACCTTAGCAGCAGTAACTTCCAAACAGCTTTAAGAAGTCTTTTAATCCCAACAATCCTCCCCTAAACTTGATGTTCATCTTCTGAATCTTCAAGTTTCTTGATTAAAAGCTTTATCTTTACTAGGAGGATGTATCCAAACACTTCATTTCTTCTTGACCAGTTTAGTCATGAGCTTAAAAAGTTGATAGCACATTTCATTCCAATGATCAGCTTGAAGCTTCTTATTGAGCATGTCTGTGATTGTTGCAGGTGTAAAGGGATACTTTTTCTCTACCAGCATAAAGATATGCAGATTTTGAAACCACACAAAATGTACTTCACATGAAGACTTTGTGTCCTTGTAGATTCCTCCACACTTTATTTTCTACATCAGGTTCAAGCATCACTTTTAGATCACCCCATAACACTCTTTTATATGCCTCCTCTGGCCTTGTTATCCCATGCTTAGCTTTAACCAACTTCCAGAGAGTTTCCAAGTCTTCTCTGTTAATATTCTGAAGTATCTAAATCATTGATGAGTACCTCTTTGAACTTCCATCAGCTCTTATGATTTAAAAGTATCCTATCTTTCCTTCTTTGATGATTTTCCAATCAACAATGATTGGAGGCTTAGTGGCTAGAGGTATAGCATCAATTGCTACCTTATCATCAGGAATTATCTCCATATGGTTTTTTATCTCTGCTTCTTCTTGATCATCATTTACTTTAGCTTCTACATTCTCATCTAACTTCTACTTCTTTAAACTTTTAGATTCAAGTTCTTCTCCTGCTCTTTTAGAACTTCCTTCTGTTCTTGTCTCACTGCCTTTCACTCTATGTTTCACCACTTCAGAATCCATAGGTAAAATGAGTCTATCCAACTCATGGTCTTGTCAAATGCCTTCTGAACTTCATCAAAGATTTTGTTCTTCAACTGATTGTGAGTGAATCCAACCATGTTCTTCAGATAAGTACAAATTTGATTCCTCTTTTGAGCTTTAGTTGGTGCTTTTCTTCTCTGCTCTTCTGCTCTAAGTCTTGCAAAATGCTTTTTCCTTTTATCCATAAGCTCCACAAATAATCTTGACCTTTCTTCAATAGTTAACTCTCCTTGCTCTTCTGCCTGTAATCTTACAGCTAGCTCATAATCTGCATCTATCATCCCATTCAGCAATGTTTGCATCTTCTTCTCTTTGTCTTGCAAGCTTATCTTCTTCTTCCAATTCAGCTTCTAATTGAGCTTGAAGTTTTTGAGCAACCTCCTTATCAAACATAATATGATCTTCCTTCTTCAAAGGCTTCTCAGACTCAATCATTTTGGCTTTGCCTTTGTCCTGTGGAGGTTTTGGTAAATATATTGGTGCTGTAGTTGTTGTTGTAGATTCCACTGGCTCTTTGAAGGCAATTCCTTTAGCTTTGGGCTTTGCACTTTTAATCTCTATTAAAGTCTGAGCAAGAGTCAGTTCATCTGTAATAGTAGCTTCAGTTAGTCTGGCAGTACTAACTTCAACATTAGCAGTAGTAACTACTTCACCAGCAGCAGGAACTAGATCGGCAGTACTAACATCCTTTTCAGCCATATCAACCTCTTTCTCTGCCATATCCTGTTCTACAAACACTTCTTCATTATCAAGAACACCAGTATCAAACATCAAATTATCACCATTCCTCCCCTAAGTCTCATCAACTAATGTAACCTCTGCATCTTGGTCAATTTCATCAATTTTCCTCCCCTGTTTGGATGCATCCTCCTGATCACCCAAACCTTCATCTTTAGAGGAAACCACTCTTGCAGATCTACCAACCTTGTATAATCTTTTGATCCTGTGAGTTCTTGACCCTCCTTTCTTTTCCAGCTTCTTAACCCTCTCCTTCAATTCAGTAATCTTTGCAGCTTGAGAGGTCTTTGTTTTCTCCAAGTCAAGAACTCTTTGTGACAAGTTGGTACAAAGTTCCATCAATTCATTTAGTTTTGGTTTATCGTCACCACTGAGCAGTGGATCATTAGAATGTGTAGGTACATTATCATATGCTACGTCAACAGTAGAATCACTAGGCTAAGGAACCTTAGTGTCCTTCCTCTGTTTCCTTCTAGGACTATTTCTTCTGGGTTAGATGTGATGGTTGAGTTAGTAGTGGGTATGTGATGGGGACAGTTGGTATCTCAGAACTTCACCCACTTCTTCTGAGCTTGAACCATCATGAGTTGGAAAATAAGGGTGTGACCCTATAGAAAGTTGTTTCCCGACCTCTTCATGTTAGCAAAGACCTTTTCTTCGAATATGAGAAGTGTACATAAGAATTCTTTATGTTTCGACATTCCTCAACTTGTTATCCAGGGATCACTGCACAAAACCTTAGATTCATTAGAAATTTAACCTCTCCCTCCAAGTTCTTCACCATATTATCAAAAATGTACTTGTAAAAGTTGAATTTTTTGTTTGTGGCAAGACAGATGATAACAGAGGCCATAGTGCTACTAAATTCGTTCCAAGCAGTAGTCTTAGCACTAAGGCATTTATAGTTATTGTAGGGACTAAGAAATTTCCATTGAGGTGAAAGAAAGCTTTACAGAATGTAGGCTTTTGTGTAAGATTTTCATACCCCATGAGTGTCAACTATTCAAAAATTGTAGCATTTGGTAGACATTCAGTACCTTCAGCATCTTCTAATTAAAGATCACTTCTTACACTTGTCTCAGTGATGATCACCTTCTTCTTATCCACTAGGGCTTGTATCTGCACTTCTCCATTAATAGTTTTCACCTTTGCAGTAGCCTAGAATTGCTCAATACATGAAGTATAGATTGTGGGATTAACCGTTAACGCATATTTGATAGGATATGCGTTCAAAAAATCTACAATTTGCTCGAATCCATCACTTTCAGTGGGTTTATCTAAGAATGCGACCATGTTGTGTGAACTAGCGAACTTTAGGGCAGCCATTGATGTTGGGTTTTGATGATTAACAATGAAATTGAGTTAGGGTTTATGATTAGAGGGTATAACAAGATTGAATTGATGAGTGATTGAATGGGAAACCCTCAATTGAAGTATTTATGAAATCACCCTCAACAACATTAACTTGAACTAGCAGTACTAAGTTAATCCTAACAGCATTAACTGACCCAGCAGTAGTAACCCAGCAGTAGTAAGTTATGCCTGGCAGCATTAACTTAACCAGCAATAGTAAGTTTATGCCTAGCAGCATTAACTAACACTGGCAGTAGTAAGTGTATGCCTAGCAGCATTAACTAACACTGGCAGTAGTAAGTGTATGCCTAGAAGCATTAACTAACACTGGCAGTAGTAAGTGTATGCCTAGCAGCATTAACTTTGAGTCACCAGCATTAACTCCAATTTCGTTCCAAAAAGCATTTCCATCATCAATTTTGATTCTCACAAGCTCTCTTTCTATTTTTATTCTCACTATATCTCTCAATTCTTTTTCTCACCAATTTACTCTATCTGTTTTCATATCACATAGCTCTCTTTCTGTTTTTAGTCTCACAATTTCTTTTAATTCTTTTACTCACCAATTCACTCTATCTGTTTTTATATCACACAACTCTCTTTCTGTTTTTATTCTTACAATTTCTCTCAATTCTTTTACTCACTGAATCACTATGTCTGTCTTTATATCACACAGCTCTCTTTCTGTTTTTATTCTCACAATTTCTCTCAATTGTTTTTAACTACAGTAGTAAGTATAACTAACAGTATTAACTCAGCAGTATTAAGTACAACTAGCAGCATTAATTATACTTACCAGTAGTAAGTTAGCCCAATAGCACTAACTTGAATTTTATCCTTAGATGTTGTTCAAGAGCTTAAGCAATGTATGGAAATCATTTCAGATGATGGAGATGATGTAACTATTGAAGCTACACCTTTATCTACCAAATCTCCAACCATTGTTGACTACAAGATCTACAAAGAAGGGAAGAAAAGCTATTTCTAAATTATCAGAGCAGATGGTAATTCTCAGATGTATTTAACTTTTGGAAAGATGCTTAAAAACTTTGACAGAGAAGATTTGGAAGTTCTTTGAAGTATAGTCAAATCAAGATTTAAGAAGACAGAGCCAGTGAATTACATGGATATTTTCTTACATCTTAATTTGAAGACCATGTTTGAACATCATCTTGAAGATAGTGTATGGAAGAATCAACAAGGGTTAGTTAAAGTGTTGAATTGGAAGCTTTATGATTCTTGTGGAGTTCATTGTGTGACAATGCAGAACATACTTTATTATCTGTTGGTTGAGAAGATGTATCCACTTATAAAGCACACACTACATCAGATGTTCAATGATGTGAAGCTCCAAGTTGATTATGAGTGTGAAATGGCATTTGAGCTTCTCAGATTGGTCGAGAAATAGCTTAAAGAAGGCTATGTACCTCAATGAAGATGTGATACTTTTGGGTTGACTTGTTATCTTGCACAGGCACACACTGCAAACATAATATCAGGTCTTGAAGAAGTAAGATACATCAATGAATCAATCATTGATCTATATAAATAAACATCCACTTCTTCACCATCTTCATCCTTGAGCACAGGCTTTTGAGTTTCCATAGGTGTGCTTGCTGTCTTAACATCAGTAAAACCAAATTTCTTCAAAATCTCAATCACATACTTGTCTTGACTGATAAAAATCCCATCGTCTTTCTGCTTTACTTGCAGTCCTAGGAAGAATGTGAGTTCACCCATAGAACTCATTTGAAACTTCTTATGCATCATCTTCTCAAACTCTATGCATAATGACTTCTTTGTAGATCCAAATATGATATCATCTACATACACTTGAACTAACAGGAAATCACCTTTGTCATTTCTTATAAACAAAGTCTTGTCTATCTTTCCTCCCTGAAACCCATTGTCCAACAAATAAGTTAACAAGGTTTCATACCAAGCTCTGGGAGCTTGATGCAGTCCATAAAGTGCCTTTTCTACTTTGTATACTCTATCAGGGAAGTCTGGATCTTCAAATCCTAGTGGTTGACAAACATAGATTTCCTCTTCAATCTTACCATAAAGAAAAGCATTCTTGACATCCATCTGATACACCACAAAGTCTTTAAATGAGGCATAGACTAAGAATAGCCTAATTGCTTCAATTCTGGCAACAGGAGCAAAGACTTTATCATAATCAATCCCTTCTTCTTGTGTAGGGATGGCAAAAAAACCCGAACCCGATGGGGAAACCCGAAACCCAAAATAATTAAGGCGGGGCGAGGCATGCTTATCGGGTTACG
>BQNB010187629.1:0-12024 GCA_026074375.1 Tanacetum coccineum
GCCGGCGAAGTGAGCGTCGCCGGAGAGTGATGTTTTGGTGAGTGAGATTGAGGAAATGGGGGTTGTGATTAGTGAAAGAATCATGATAGTGACAGTGACGAATATGAGTGATGGTAGTGTCATTCTTTTTAATGACGATTTATTGAGATGAATTTGAATGTGTTTGTTCTTTGATAATGAAGATGAAAATTGTTAAAGTGAGTGTAATTGATTTTGATGCAGTGACAAAAGTTTGTAGTACTCTTTGCATCAAAAATTATACCAACAAAAAATATTAGGAATGCTAATTGTTTGAAGTTTGTATACCTTTTCTATATTCTTTTTCTTGTACAATTTCTACTAATACTTGTATCAAACAAAGATGATTAAAATGACAAACGCAAATTAATAATAAAGAATGATTATATTCTTATTTTCAATAACATGTTTTAGTATCCTTGCGGCTCCCTCCACCAAAATAGTATGGTTGGCGCAGAGCTTTTAGAAGCATTGATTATCCTCGCACCCTTCAGCCAATTTAAGACAATTTTGATCATCCTTTTTTGAATTGCCGTTCAAGATCAATCTGTATTGTCGGGTTGGACAATAAAAGTGTTGAGTTGTGAAGACTGATATAGGCCCTGATGTGTGTGGCGCAGGTGGCGCAACCTCAAGTCAATCCAGATTCAACGATAGCTCAGGTAAAGCAGATCATGTCGTTCACATAGAGTGGGACAGGTGGTCCAACGACTCCAGAACAGGTTGCGTCATGTATCGTTGGAAGGGAGGCCCAGTGTAGTACTGGGTTTGAGGGGATGATTGTTGGGTGCAAACCCAATCCCACATCGGTAGAAAAAGTAAACTGAAGATAGGTTTCACACTTATAAATACCCCTCTCATTGTAATTGTAAACTTGGATCTGGGTGTGTGTGTTTTGTACCATGTGTAGTTTAGCACGGGTCGTGCAGTTGGCACGATCGTGCAGTTTGGCACGAGCCTGAGCAGTTTAGCTCAGAGCTTAATAATATCTCTCTGGTTTGATCTCGTAGACTGCCATGACTATCCTAGTCATGGATACCACGTTATATCTTGTGTCGATTATATTCTGCATTTACTTTTCGTAAGCCTTGTTTGTATACTTTGTTTGTTCGAGCGGTGTGTGCAGGAGCTACATACCGTACAGATGTCTGTACAGATGTGTGTGCAGATGCGATATACCCTAACAAAATATACCCTAACAAAGTAGTATCAGAGCCAGGTTATGATAAACAATGACAGAAGACGGTAAGCTAAAGATCGACAGTATGATGGTTATGATTTTGGTTTCTGTAAGATGTAGATCGAAGACTCTATATCAAAAGAAGCTTTAGGATGCTCTTTGGCAATAAAAAAAGCCAAAACCTACAGGTTATAATGTGTGTCTTTATTATTATTATCTTTGTAGCCCTAGAGTTGGTCAAGCACTGTTACAGCAGTTAGTGGTTCGTGTAGAACTACTAAGCTAACGTTCATAGGGATTCGAGATTTGATTCTTTGTTGAAGATATCCGTCGGAAGACATCAAGAGAATATACAAATTATTTGTTAAGTGTAGAGGAAAAATACAGGGGCAGAGGGTACGACAAAGGACAGGAAGCAGAACAGGAAAAGGTCAAAATCATGGAAGATATGAGAGATAAAGTACAGACAGAATATCACATGTTGGAATTACAACCAGAAGGGCCACTTTCAGAATTAGTATTTGAAGCTTGTAGCCTCTAAGATAAGGTGGTTAACATGGCAGTTGGAGACTCTGATGGAACGCATAGGTTATTGTTGTGCGTTGGAATAGGTTGATGATTTATAGAGATTATGGTGTTTATGTGTGCATTGTTCCAATTAGAGCGCTATCTATTGCAAGGAGAGTTAGAAACGGTTTCAAGCCTACGATCAGTAAGGGTCGTTTAGCAGATGACAGAACTCTAGACTTGCCAGGTGTTAGGGATGTTGTCCTCAAACTTCTTTTTGGTATCCCCCCCCCCCCCCCCCCCCCCCCCTCCGTACAAGTTAGACTCTGTGTGTGATGATAGGTTCATATCCTAGGCCTAAATAAAGCAGTGGAAAGTTAATCTCATTTGGTAGCTTGATAAGGAAGGTTACCAGTAGGCTTTGGAGTGACAACAGTCAGTGTAGTTACTGTAAGGTTAGTTTGGTGGTATAGTTCGTTTGGACAAACGTGGAAGCCTGTGTATGGTTGAGGTACACCCCAAGGGGATTGGCGCAATTATTGATGGTAGTGGCAGTGCAGTTCTGTAGCACCAGAGACTTGGTGATATGAGCAGGATTGGTATGAACATGTTAGCTTCCAAAGGCAACGTTCCAGATGTACGGAAGGTAGATATCTACTTCTGTAAGCCAGGTGGTTTGGGGAAGCAGAATAAGCTTTCCTTCATAATGTCAGAGAAGACAAGGAAACCGCAGAGGTTGGAGCAAGTTGATATAGAAGGTTATGGCCCTACATTTATTGCATCAATCTGAGGATCCTACTAATATGATACTGTTATCGAAGACTACAACAGGAGTTGCGGTATGTATAATGCAAACATTTGGGTGAAGTGTTTGAAGTTTGATAATGGTGGAGAGTATAGTAGCTAACCGATTAAGTTTTATGTCGAGAACGGGATTGTGATGCTAAAAATGGTCCCAAAAACACCTCTACAGTTTGGTGTTGCTGAAAGATTAAGCCGAACATTCAGAGCAGAGAGCACGGGGCTTTGTGTAGAGGCTCCGAAGATGTTATGGGTAGATTCAGTAAGTACGGCCTACTTAATCTACCGCATACCCTACGTTCTGATAGGGTTGTGTATTCCAAAGGAGGAATGGCGAGGGAATGATACTAGTCTCGCACACTTGAAGGTATTTGGTTGTGACTCATTTGTTAAAGTGAACGATGTTTGTGGAGAAGGCATGAAATGTACATTCATATGCAGCAGCTTAGATGAAATGTGATACAGCTTTCGAGATACGAAAAGTCACCATGTTATCCGAAGCAGAGATATCATATTTGTGGACTCGATTTATTGAGCCATGTCTGCGACAGATTCAAGTAGCTTAACAAAGCCAATACAGAAGAGTCAAGTGATGTTAGTAGACATTCCAGATAACCTTGCATAGAATGATAGCATAGTTGCAGAGCATGTATTGAGTTCAAAAAATCACTCAGATCCCATATGGGAGCTCAGATACGAGTGAGGGGTTCGAAAATAGTAGGAGCATCAAGGATAGTAGAAGATTAGATGAAGAATACTCTGAAGACGGAGAATCATTCAAGGAGGGTGGCTCAGAGACTCCACATGTACGAAGGTACATCAAAGAGTCTAGGGCTTTGGTAAGGTACTCTCCATCAACAAACTATTTGCTACTAACAGAGAACGGTGAACCAGAGTCTTATTCAGAAGCCTTGAGTAACAAAGAATCCGTACAGTGGAAGAAGGCTATTATTGAATAGATGGTTTTCATTGAAAAGAACTAAACGTGTTCCTTAGTCAGATTACCAGCAGGAAAAGAAGGCATTACAAAGCTTGTGGATGTTTAGGGTTAAAGAAGAGCAGGATGGTAGGAAAAGGTACAAGGCTAGATTGGTAGTTAAGGGTTTCCAACAGATACACGAGGGGTAGACTACAGTGAGATCTTATCTCTAGTTGTGAAGATGACTATAATCATGTTAGTCTTGAGTATTGTAGCCTCCGAGGACTTGCATCTAGAGCAATTAGATGTCAAGATAGCCTTCTTACATGGTGACCTTGATGAAGACATCTACATGACACAATCAGAGGGTTTTAGTCCAGTGGGAAATAGAAGAAAACCTAAAGTGCAGATTAAAGAAAATTTTGTATGGACTGATTCAAGCACCGAGGCTACAGTACTTGAAATTTGACACTTTTATGTAAAAGGATAAGGTGTGAGTAATGTGCCATGAACCAATGTTGCTACTTTAAGAAGATCATTCATCCTACATTAGACAACTATTAAAGGTTGATGACATGTTGGTCGCAGGCTCTGACATGGCAGAGTTCAACAAGCCTAAGTGGCAGTTGCCCTAGTGTCGAGACGAGGATAGATTACTCTGAGAAGCAGGTGCTTGGTTATGTGCTTATAGTTGGTGTAACAACACTCGAGTGAGAGCTAGACTACAGAAGAGTATCACTATGTTAACTATAGAAGTCTAGTTTATGGTAGTTGCATAAGCAAGCAAAGAGTTGATATGGTTGAAGAAGTTTCTTAAGAAGTCAGACTGAGCTCAGACAGAAAGTGTTTAATACTATGACAGATATACTAAGAGTTCGATTCATCTTGTGAAGAATATAATGTTTTGCAGTTAGGCAAAGCTTGTTCGGATATTAGTTGTGAAGAGTGATATAGGCGCAACCCCAAGTCAATCCAGATTCAATGATAGTTGAGGTAAAGCAGATCACGCCATTCACATAGAGTGGGATAGGTGGTCCAACAACTCTAGAACAGGTTGCATCATGTATCGTTGGAAGGGAGGCTAATTGTAGTATTGGGTTTGAGGGGAGGATTGTTGGGTGCAAACCTAATCCCACATCGATAGAATAAGTAAACTGAAGATAGGTTTCACACTTATAAATATCCCTCTCACTGTAATTGTAAACTTGGATATGGGTGTGTGTGTTTTGTACCCCGTGCAGTTTAGCACGGGTCGTGCAGTTTGGAACGAGCCTGAGCAGTTTAGCTCAGAGCTTAATAATATCTCTCTGGTTTGATCTCATGGACTGCCACGACTATCCTAGTCGTGGATACCACATTATATCTTGTGTCGATTATATTCTGTATTTACTTTCTATAAGCCTAGTTCGTATTCTTTGTTTGTTCGAGCGGTGTGTGTAGGAGCTATATACTGTACAAAGGTCTGTACAGAAGTGTGTGCATGTGCCATATACCCTAACAAAAAGTAAATGTGGTAAAAATGATAACAAGCACTTTTAAAAATTTTGATGATCGTTCTCAAAGGAATGTAAGTTTATTTAAAGTCCTTTTTTCTATTATTAAAATAAGAAAACATAACATAACGGTAAGAAAGATAATGTTATTACAAAATATAACTTTAGCTCTATCCGCAACAACATATTAAAGAATTCACACACTTTCCACCACCCTCATCTAAGCATACATTATTGCACCACGAAGGTTTACACCATTTCGGCGATGAGAAGCAGTCCTTTAATGGGCTTTTTGAGTTTAGGTCAGGTTCAATTTTTGAATGGTTGAATCGGACAATAAAATCTCATTGAGTTGAGGTCTTACAGCCAATGTAGATTCTTGAAAGCATGTGATTGAAATTAATATTACATACTTTTAAGAAAATATAATTAATTATTTAAGTGTAAAACTATCATTTTGTAAAAACTAAGAGAGAAAAAGCAGTAATTGTTATGTTTTTTTAAGCTATGTGTTTTTTTATCAGGGGACGATTATTTGGGACGGAAGGAGTAATTAATTTACTCACTCCCAATACTTACTGGCATTATGTATTAGACAATTCTATTCTAAGTATAACATGCTTGATTTTTTTTACATTGGAATGTCCCAATAAAAATATAGAATGTGCAAATCACTTCACTTTTAAAATGGATTATAATAGCCCCTATTTTGTTTTTTTTACTTTTCTATTATATTGTTTTGATTATAAAACTACGAAATAGAGAGTACGGAATTGAAAATATAAATTATATATGTAAAAATTAATTTAAGACAAAAAATACAAAACAAAAGCTGATATAAAACCTTTTTGTACTGTTAATAGATGGAATAAAAGGTGAGACTTAAAGAACAAAATGTAGGTTAAGGGGTATGCATAAGAGCACGCTTGCAATATACGTCGATTGTATACACTCTACTTTATTGATATACTCTATAATATGGTATGTGAAATGCCACATGTTATATTGACCATAAAACCTGTTAAGGATTGCTGCAACAAAACTTACATACTAAAAATTACATACAACAAATTGTCATAATTTGATACGGCAATATAAGCTTAATTACATTATTTTTGTTTAATTTTATTATACAAATTATCATGTCATCCCATTATGCGTGTCTAAGTTGTGTGTTTGTAACATTTTGCCAAAATGTTTTGTTAGCATAATATAATGCATTAAATGCAAAATATAAAGTTGGCCAGTTGAGAGTTATGTATTTTGTGAATTTAATGCTTGTGATGTGCATTTAATGTATCATATTACCATATTATACATTAGGCGTCCCAACGACGTCGTTTGGCCATTAATGAGGTCGTTTGGTAGTAGGTCGTGTCGTTTGGTTGTTGGGTCATTTTCATTTGCTAACTTATTGGACCTTAACTAGGCTTTCTTTTCATTGAAAACTAAAGTACACTTCTGATACGTGTCATATGATGCTTGTCGCTTTTTTCTTTAACACATACATTAAACACACATGCAAACATCTTCTTTCTCTACTAAACATACATGCACACATCTTATCTCTCTTAACTTTAAACTTTTTATCTCTAAATTCAGAACCGTTTAGATCATCTTTCTGTCTAAATAAATAGGTTAGATTCTGAGGAATTCTGATTGTTTAGTCATTTGGGTGTTTCAATGGTCGAGATTCAAGTCTGATTCACATCTTATTGGTTAACGCATGGTATTTAGGTATCAAAAACCTCGTTTGTAACATTTCTCAAAAGTGTTTTATTAGCATAATCTAATGCATTAAATGCAAAATATAAAGTTGTCGAGTTATGTATGTTCATTTAATGTATCATATTGTAATATTGAACGAGGTTTGTAAACCCGCGCTCCGCTGCAGAGCGGGGGAATAAACGAAAAAAGAGAGTTTTCTTTAAATGTGGGTAGTTTTCGTAATTTGACGCATACTGCGAGGGGGTATTTTGTAAAAGAAATAAAAATTATAAAACTTAAAAAAAAGTCAGGCCGGGTCAACCCACCGGAACCCGCCGGGTCATAGTCGGGTCAACCGGCCATTAATGTTGGCATTAAATGGGGCAGCGGAGCGCGGGAAAAAAACGCAAAAAAGAGTTTTCTTTAAATGTGGATAGTTTTCGGAATTTAACGCATACTGCGAGGGGGTATTTCGTAAAAGAAATAAAAAGTAAAAAATTAAAAAAAAAGGTCGGGCCGGGTCAACCCGTCGGAACCCGCCGGGTCACAGTCGGGTCAACCGGCCATTAATGTTGGCATTAAATGGGGCACACACCCCAATTCCTGGTCTTTAGTATAATGTATAATATCCACTCTTCGAGTAACTACTTAGAGCACAAGGTGAGATCACGAGCCATATGCTTGTTTTATCGTAAAAATTTGTGTCACGTCAGATTTCCACTTAATAACACAAAACCTATAATTCATTCCATAATCGCTCTCTCTCGTGCCTTAACACTCACGTTATAGGACATTGTTTGAGCCTCATAGTTTGTTTATTTATTTACAAAAACACATTAAAATAAATACATTATATAATTTAAATAAAGCAAAGCATTATATTTAAAACAAATTTTATATAACTAAAGACTAACAATGCTAACGATTAGGGATTAGATATAAAATAATAAAATCTATAAGGTTAAAATGAAAAACAAAATCACAAGTCATCTTATTCATGTGTTCTTCCTCCCTAGAGCTTACCTACAAGAAAAAACAAAGGAAAAAAAATACAAAACACAAGACACCCACACAAACACTACATGCACAAACACACAAATCCTACACAAAGCACGCATAAAAAAATAATAAAAAAACAAGAAAAAGAAAAAGAAAAATGACTATAACGTGGATGGTGGCCACAACACCTTTTTGTACTGTTAATAGATGGAATAAAAGGTGAGACTGAAAGAACAAAATATGGGTTGGGGTATGTATAAGAGCATGCACGCAATTTATGTCGATTGTATACACTTTACTTTATTGATATACTTTATAATATGGCATGTGAAATGTCACGTGTTATATTGACTAAAAAACAAAAAGTCTAAAACACAAAAAGATAGAAAACATCCCCTACACCATAGGGCTGATTTTTTTTTCTCTTCCAAGGTCAAGATATCATCATCGCCAATCTTTCAGACATCATAGCCTCATCAATTGTAACTTCTATTACCTATTTGTAAGGCTTTTTCAATATGTTTTATAGTGTTGAAGTTCTGTGGTTAAGACTTTGTTTGCCATTAGTGGGTAGTTTATTTTACGCTTGTTTGGATCATGTTTATTATATGAGGATTGCTTACTTTTAATTATGGTTTTGATCAATTTCTTGTTATGTTAAAGATCTATTTGTACTTAAGTTTCATGTGACATTTGTTTATCAAGTTTGATTAGTTGTTGGTTATCTCATATGTCGAAAGGATGATTTTTATACAACTAGTTATAATCATTTGTCTATGAATGATTGTTTTATTCATTGACCATTTCATAAATAACTTGATATTACAAAGAAACTTGAGTGTGATTGTTAACGAATTTGTAAAACTACCATCGATCAAATTTGTTAAATAAATGTAGTCTTGAATTGGTTGATTTGGCTCAATGCTTGATTTGATTGTCTTATGTTGGGCTCATTGAGTGCCCAATAGTCTTTGACTAGGATTTGAACATAAAATAGACTAAGTGCAAGTAGTCATCTTCAAAGTTCTTTAGAGACTAAAGAAAGTCTCACCACGTCTTGAGGCGGACAGAGAAGCCTTGAACCAAAGACGATGATGAATCAAGTCTGAACAAATGTTCAGCAACATCAACAACAAATGATTGAAAGTTATTATTCTTATTGTCTCTTTGTTATAATTTAGTATGTAAGAAGCCTTTATGCTTACTTGCTGCTAATTGACTTAGGCTATTTTTCTATCCAAACAGGGGGAGATTGTTGGGCCAATTCAGTGCCTAATTGTCCCTTGTACAGGATTTGTATGAAAAATATATTAAGTGTAAAACAAGTCGTTGAACTTAAATAAGTTCAGCGATTCATCCTCAATAAGTTCTTTAAAGTCTAGAAGAAAGACTCATCACAACCAGAGGCGGATCTTAGCGAGTGAAGAAAAGAACCAAGATCAGGATGATAGAGTCAGTGAGTATTGACAAATGGCTCACTGACTCCCGAAGACCATCTCTGAGTAAAGACCTAATGATATTGGCGGGAACTTCCTAAAAACAAAAAGCAAGATCAGACAAAAGGTACAAGAGTGGAGGCTTGTACGTTATTCAAAGTTGCAAAAAGGAAGACACAAAAGTACAAGAGTGGTTGCTTGACTTTAATGAAGCTTTACATGGAAGCTTTACTTTCCCACCTATATATATGGTTCTTGTAAGTAGAGATGGTTAGAGATTCTAAACATAAGAAACTAATACTTAGTATTATATTAATAGGGTCCTCCTCTTATTGGGTCATAATCTTAGCTTTGATCAATGAGAGTTTTTGTTGTCATTCAATTGGGATAGTGTTCCGCAACTATCCCATATTCATTTGTAAATCATAGATTTATTTCTAACAAGATTTATAAACATTAAAAAGTACAAAAGGTACAAGTGGTATCAGAGCGGGTGGGTTAATCTCATAACCTTGATCTGTTCAAAAAATAGCTTCTAATAACATTTGAGCATGTTAAAATTAAGTGTGTTCTTAAAAAATCTACTACTGGTGGTGCAATTTTTGAGAAGAAGAAACACTGATATTAAATTAAATGCTACTGTAAAACAATACCCACCACACAAAACCTTATCTTATCACAAAAACCTTATCTTATCACAAACATAAACAATAACCCACGTCACAAAAACAATGACACAAATCAATCCACAAAACTCACACATCCCCAACCAAAATCATACGACACGAAAAAATAAAACACAAAAAAGTCATAACCCATATCCACCAACTCATACGAAACCAAAATCATAAAACCCTTATCCAAATCTGCTATCACCCATACACATCACACACAAATATCAATCATTTAGTCAAAACCAAACATCACGATAAACAACAACATAACCCATATCATTCCCACATCGAATCTGGTTTTACTAAATCATTCAAATATCAAAACCCTTAACAAAAATCAGATCCATAAAAAAAGGAAAGATACAACCCTTGATTTCAAGACTCAAACAGATGGGGCATTTAAGTTCTTGAGCAATACATATGAAGTGTTTTTTCATTGTTTTGATTTGTAACTAATAAAGATGATGGGATTCGAGGGCATACATATGAGATCAAGGGTTATAATGATGATGGGGTTTTCGTAAAAGTGTTTGTGATATTGTGGTATTTGGTGAATGATGGAGTCGTGATGTGTGTGATGTATGACAGGGTTGTGATTTTGTAGATCAAAATCTAATGTTGATATTTGAGTATTGGTTTATTTTGGTATGACTAGAGTGTTTGTTGGGTTTCAAATTCGAGAACATAAGGGAATGAAGAATGTGGTTGTGGTGCTTCAGTGTGACTATTGTAGTGTTCATCAGGAATTAAACAAACCATACACCCATGACCTCTAAAACCATAACCCGAAACCATAAACTAAGAAATTCATGAAAACTCATGAAGTCCCTAAACTTAGAAGGTCCCTGAACCCAAGAGCTTGGAAACTGTGACATACTCACTAAATTCAAATGAGTTTATTCCATGGATGGCTGAGATTAAAATGGTTCAAAAGAGGCTGAAAAATGGACTATGGGTTTATTCTGTTATAAGAATTAGGGGTTGTTTTACTGCTTTGTTTTAGGCTTAGCCTAAATAAAATGGTGACTGAAAAAGAGGTCAGTTAATGAGTGTGAATCAAGGAATGATGAAGGATTCGAGGTTGTTGTGTTTATTAATCCGGGATTAAACCTGATACAAGTCTGATGATTTAAAAAATTCAGCGACTTGGATATGGAGCTCACAAAGGAGGTGATTTTGATGAATTCAGGTTGAACCTGAATGAGTCTAATGATAAGAATCAGGGGTTGTTTTTATGGCTTAGCCTGATACGGGGTATGGGAATAGAAAAAAGGGATGATAATTGATGTTTCTAAAAGAATGGCTCATGGAGTGATGAAGACGGAGGTGTGCATTATTTAGTGGTATGAGAAGCTGGTAAATATCAATGGTCATTTTTCATCAAGTTCCTTGATGGTCATCTAAGTTTGTGAAACTGCTTCAGTGGATATGAAATATTTAAAAGGGATCTCTGAAAAATGATGTATAAAGAATACTCTCACATCAGATTCTTAAAATTGAACCCCTGAGGTGAACCCCTTATGTCGTTGAACCTAACCAGTCAGCAAACCCTCATCATTGAACCCATCAAGGAACCCCAATCAGTGACCCCCTGCTCACCAACTAAAGGTTAGTGAACCACCTGATCATCAACCCCCCTGGTCAGTGAACCCACAAGGAATGATCTGAACCCTTTAGCTGACTCGGTAACTGAAGCTGAAACTGAACCAGCCCGCTGACCCTGGTCAATGGATCATCCCGCTGAACCCGGTTATTGACTTAGTCAGTGAACCACGAACCAGGTCGCTGAATCCCAGTTAATGAACTTATGAAGACTCTTAACCCTTTATATTTAAACTTGAAAGAAATAGGCTTATTGATATGTTTGTTTAAGGTTTTAGAGTTATTTTTTTGCAACTACAACAACAAAGAATCTGTACTTATCTTTGTAATATTTTTTATTCTTTGTTGTAACTTAAATTATGAGAAGAAGTTGTTATGCTCACTTACATCTTACATCTGAATTTTTACTTAGGCTATTTATATATCCAAATATAGGGAGATTGTTGGGCTCATTGAGTGCCTAATATCTTATGATCATACACGTGGATTGTATGCTTTGAAATCAAAGATTGGAATTTGGCACCATCATATTTTTAAACTTGTAATCAATATGTCAAAACCATCATCATATAAGCAGTTTGAGTATCATAAACGAATACAAACAAGTGTTGTCTTTAATATATTGAATTTGCATAATCATCATTTTCATGTTAGTTGTACTCATATGGTATTTTAGGACGTGACAACC
>BQNB010187630.1:0-12024 GCA_026074375.1 Tanacetum coccineum
TAATCTCTACCATTAGATCAAACCTAAATGGATGGTGAAGATTTGTCCCTCAGTATGCGGGTAGAAACTGGTATGCAAAAGAAATTTTCTCCCATGTAAATATAACGTCCTTAATTGTTTGCATAAATCAAAGTTCAGAGACGTTGCACCTCTTCATTCTACATGTTTATGTTTAGCGACACGTAGCAGTAGCAGTAAGCCATAGTAGTAGCTATTAGAAAAAAATGTTTGGTAACGTAACAGCAGCAGTAATTATAAAGTGCAAAATCACGAAAAGGGACGTATACTAGATTGATTGGTATAATGATTCATCGCTTTCCTGCTTGAAGTTGTGAATGTCTTCAAGTCGTTTAGCAGTCTTGGATGATGGATAGTACCTTTGGATAAAGGCCTTTTTAAGGAGGTCCCAAGTGTTGACAGCTCCTGGAGTGAGTCTATCCACCCATCTTTTAGATGCTCGAGTAAGAGTAAACAGGAACACACGTAGCAGTATTGCGTCTTGTGACGCTCCGAGAATATTGAACAAACTTACAATGTTGAGGACTCGATCAACATGATCGTGGGCATCCTCATTATTATTTCTGAAGAAGGTGTCTTCCTTCAATTCTCGCATTAATTAACTCTTTATCTCAAAGTTGATATTGCCCCCGATTCTGGTTTAACCACGCCCGGAGCCTGGTTTTCTCATGACAATGCTAAGTATTGTTCCATGGTGAGAGTATTGATGTCTACTCCCGCCATAGTTCTTGCAGAATTTATAAGTTAAAAAGAGAATGGAAATAATTACAAGAAATCAAATTAATACTAATTTTTAGCTCTTCGACAACGGCGCAAAAAACTTGATGCGTATTTTATTTTAAAATATATTTTGTTCAAGCTTTAAATTTATAAAACTCGAT
Organism: Tanacetum coccineum; assembly: GCA_026074375.1. Taxonomy (NCBI): domain Eukaryota; kingdom Viridiplantae; phylum Streptophyta; class Magnoliopsida; order Asterales; family Asteraceae; genus Tanacetum; species Tanacetum coccineum. The sequence goes on from BQNB010187630.1 coordinate 900, forward strand.
TCACCTGACAAACGCACTAACGGGCAGAGAACCCGATCATAAGTAGTGTAGAGATGGTAAATCCGATGTCGTCCCAAAAGCTAAGTGTCAATTAGTTTTAATTTGAATTGTCACGTTTTGAAAATGGTTTGAGATTGATTTTGAAAATAACAAGAAAGTAAAGATGCGAAAAGTAGAATTAATAGAAGATATCAGGGAGAGAAGCGTGCTAGCATAGCCATTTCATTACTACCATTATAATTATGTTTTTCTGTGCAATATTACACCATGGTTTCATTAGTTGTTTCTTAAGTCGACAGACCTGAATAGATATCTTTAGTCTGCCCTATAATTTCTGCGATCCCGAATCCCCCGAAAATCACGAAGGTAGGGTAACCAGGTTTTAGTGATTAATCCCAACTATCCTAAGAACTAGTCTAATAACCTATACATATTATTAACCCTCTCTGAAAGAGTTCATGTGCTTTTTAAGTATATTAAATGATAGAGGCGGTAACTTGGTTAGTTCCTACACTGAGATTAGGATGATCAACCTTCCCTAGTACCCTACTAATCCCATGTTCAATTGGTAATCTAATAACAGGATTAACATGATCCAAACCACCCGCAGTACTACCAAAACCCAAGGTTACACAATTAGTCAAAGGATATCCAACGAAACCATGATCTAACAAGAAACAAACATTATAACGACAGTAGATTCATGACTAGGCCAGCACTTAAATTGCTTAGCCGCTCATGGAAACAACACAGCAAGAATTAATAAAGATAATCATGGATGGAAAACTCATAATTCTTACAGAAGCGGTTTATGAACGATTAAATACAAAAGTTAGATAAGTGTGATATTCCTTGGACTTCTAGTGGAATTCTTCGAGTTGTGGAGGCCTTGATCAACCCTTGGATCTGCTGTAGAAAGGTTGATATTGATTTGTCTGAATGAGACCCCTATTTATAGATTTCGAATATGTTACGGCGTAACCTTTTAGGGGTTTACGCCGTAAACTACTGACGTGCACTTTCCATATTGGATGCTTAAAGGATGTTACGGCGTAATCAAGTGTCCATATTATGTCGTAATGCTAACTCAGATGTTTTAGCCTTCCATAATAATAATGTTACAGCGTAAACCTTGCGTGTGGTTACGCCGTAATCTTGCTGGGTGACGTGTCTTGCCTTAAATATGTTACGGCGTAACACTATCGTAGGGGTTACGCCGTAAAGCCTCGTAAGAATCTGTATTTTCTTTATTTTTACGTCTTTTTCTCGTGTTTCTTGTCACATACTTGCATTTTACCTGAAAACAACGAAATAACCATAAAAGTATCGAATTCAGGTATTTATAAGACAATTGCAAGTATTTTTAGGGGAAAATTGACACTAAAAAGTATCAAATATTTAATGTTATCAAATATCCCCCCACTTGACTTCTGCTTGCCCTCAAGTAGACCTGTTAGAATAGTTTATAAAAAGATTTCTCTAATTTAACTCAAAGAAATGAATCTATAAAAGACTTATGCTAGAAACATCAAAGCTGAACACCTCACGATAAAGGGATCAAAATTCACTCAACTCTCAACTAGTTTAAGTGTTCATTTTCGGGGTGATCGCTCAACAGTCATAGCATGTATTTTATAATAAGCTTAGGAAGTACACAAATCTACACCAGTTAGAGTTATGGTCTAAACAATTCTTAAAGGCAACATGGGTGACATAACACAGGTATATTGGATGATATAAGGGTTAGGATAGACATGGGATACACATTTAATTGGTGTTAAGATAAAAACACAAAACAAATAGTCATATATAATCTAAAGTATCCATAACCAGCTACTGTCCATCCATAGTCCAAGTCTTCAAGTGCGAAAATATGATCATGTCATCATAATGGGTTAGCTAATAATGAGATCGTGCGAAGCATGCTAACCCATTCTTCACTAGGCGGCTTTATAGTTGCACCACCTTTATACGTTGGATGGCTTATAGTTGCACCATCTTTTTACTTAGTTGGTTTTGTTACCAACATCAGGAGTTTAATCACTAGGTGGCTTATAGTTGCACCACCTTTTCTTTTTTACAATGCTCCTGTATATAACATATCACATATCCCCCCACTTGAGATAAACAGTATCGAAAGTGATAATACCGAGGGGTCTTTCAAGATCAAAATAGTATGTCATCAACAAAAGTGCCAATCTTCGAACCATTTTCTTGAACCATAGACTTAGGAAGCTAGAAATTTCAACACAAAGATAAATATAGACTACAGGGTTGGCTATGGTGAAATGATTAACGAAACATAACATATTGAGTGAAAACATATATTGGCTCAACAAGGGTGATTTAGGAGTATCTTGCACTAATGATGAGTGCAACAAAAGGGTTTTAACACGGGAGGTCGACAAGTCAGTATAACAAGTCGATAAACACACACATATAGGCTTATTTGGGTGAATTCCTAAATGTTGCCTTTTTTAACCATTTATTCCTGCTAATCAATTAGGTCTCGAAATGATGTACATGCCAAGTTCTAAAGCTTACAATACTACCGGCACACTCAATACTTTGATGGATTTTTGTATAATGAGATGAAAACGGAACATTAGGCTTAAACCTCACCAAGTAATAATAGAGGGTAATGTGCATTCGGCAAAGATTGATTCTAGTTTAGAAGATAAACATGTCAAAAAAATTTAAAATCGACACCATTTTAAAAAAAAAAAAAATCGAAGGCAATAATAGGTCAAGTGATAATTATACTCCCATTCCCTCACTTGATTTGTACAACGTCCCTATTGTACATTAAGGAAATGAAATAAACATGAAGAGTAGAATTAGAACAAGAAACTCCCTTTAGCTTTGCTTCTGAATAAAATAGGCCGATGAAGAAATCTAAAAAATCTCCATCTTGAGCAAGCTCATTTTCCCTTGTGATCATTAAAACAAACTAATAGCATAAAATCGCTCGAAGAGAAATATACAAGAAATACAAACCTAACTCACTTTCGTAGGAATCATGGTTGCATTTAGCATATGTAACAAGCCTTTTAAACCACTTGGTGGTCCAAGTGGACGAGTGAAGTCTCATGAGGGTTTCCAGAAAACATACCTACAAAGTTCATTTAGATATACAAGGTTTAGCAATGTTTTATAACTTAATTTTAAGGTTTTTAAGAAAGAGGTTACGACGTAACTCCGGTGGTTACGCCGTAATCATATGGTATAAAAATTAGTTTATAAGTTTACAGCGCAACCATAAGAAGGTTTACGTCGTAATTGAATAGGTTACGGCGTAACCTTGTATGTTACGCCGTAACTGCTGCTAAACCAGCAAATCTACCACACAATTATGGGTCGAGTCGGTCTCGAAAGTTGCCTTTTAGCTGCTGGAACTTGCAAAATGAAGTAAAACATACAAACCAACTAATATGCGGATAATGAAATTTATTGATAAAAAGACGAGTTGTCTCCCGACAATCACTTTTGTTTATTAATTAGTCTTTAAGTTAGACTCATGCCCGCTCTACGTTTCGTCGTATGACTCTTCCTTATCGCAATTCCTAAATATTTCATCCATAATTCCAGCTCTTATGGTGGCAATATTTACCCTAGTCCTAGATAATTCTTCCACTCCTGAAACTTTTATTTTTGTATAAACTTATCCTGGACCAATGCTATATCTAGTAACATTGACCTTTTCAATTAAAATTGGGGGTGGTTTGATGTAAGGTATTCCTAGTAATATGCACTTCATTTTCTTGTATTCTTCGTTATCTGAATCAATAAATCTGTCATATAATGTTGGTTCAAGGTAATCAATACTTCCTTCTAAATCATCGTCATCTTTATTTGTTCCCTTAAACCACTCATCATGTAACTTGTTTAATATGGTTCCTAGAATTTCGTTTTCTTTACTTTCCCCACATCCATCAGGATCTTCAAATTCTTCGTTGTCATCATATTCGTTCTCGAATCTTTTTCTTCAACGATCTCGAAGAATTTGTCCCTGGCTATCTCACTAACCTCTCCAAACCTAATTCGTAACCAATCATTTAAACTTAAATTCTCCCATTCAACATCAATTCGTTTGCCATCGTTCTTACTTTCCCAATAACATTTAATTTCATTATGGCATAAGCTACCCCCGTCACATTTTTCCATAAATGGGCTATAAGATGCCCATATTTCTTGCACTCAGTATTTCTTGTGAGAAATAGGGGTACAACAATGTAATTTTTTCTTGGTAGAGGTTAAGTTTGACCTAAGTTTCCTATTTGTTTCTTAGGCGATCAAGCTACACCTGTAAACAATTTCCTCATACGATTCTTGAACCTCTATATCATAAGTGAATACATCAGTGTCAATAGATAAAAGATGGTTAATTTCGCATGCGTTAGTATTATATGTGAATAAATCAGAATCGATTTTCATTAATTCAACTTCTTCTACGTTCATCTGGGTTTTGATCATTCGAACAGATTCATGTATGTTGTTGGAGAAATTACTTCTCGTTTTAAAAATAACCTTTTCATTCCCAACCTCTAAAGAAATGGTATTTCAAAATATGTCTACTTTAGCATGGGCAGTGGCTAGAAGAGGTCTTCTTAAAATTACGGGCATCCTAAAGTCCTCAATTATGTCTAGTAGGACGAAATCAATTGGGAGAATAAATTTATTAATCTTTATGAGAAGATTTTTGACAATCCCTTTTGGGATGCACTTAGTGTCATCCGCCATTTCTATAACCATATTGATTGGTTTAAGTTTCCCCATTCCTAAGCGTTTAAACATGAAAAAAGGCATAATGTTAATGCTAGCTCCTTGGTCAGCCAAAGCATTGTTAAAATCTAACCTTCCGATAGAGCAAGGAAGAATAAAACTTCCTGGATCATTTTCTTTTGGAGGTAGTAGATTATGGAGAAGAGTTGAGCATCTAGGACTCATCCTAACTTCATCATCATCCTCGGTTAATTGCTTATTGGCTACCAGGTCTTTCATGTATTTATGATAATTATTCGTTTGCCTGATTTCCTTGAGGAGGGGTCGATTTATCTTAATTTTCTTTAAACTCTTCATGGTCTTATAAACTAGAGCTTCCTCAGCATGTTGTTTTAATCGATTAGGAAAAGGAATTGGTGGTGCGTAAGGTTCAACATAGTGGTTTACCGATTGTTCTGGTATGTTTGATTTCCATTCATGAATAACCTTAGAAGTTTTAACTTCAGTGTTTTCAGATTTTTCGTCATCCAAAAATCCTGAATTAGAAGAAAAATACTAAATTTCTTTGGGAGAATAATAGAATGGTGTGTACATAGGTGTCCTGTCATTAGTGAAGATTGTTTCACATCCTTTGAGTTTTTCTACCTTCGTTTCTACTTCAGCGGTTAAGGTTTTCACCTGGGATTATGTTTTTGGATGATTTTATCATGATCAATCCGGTTATTCTTAGTGTTTTGGCAAAAAGTTTTCAGCCATTCATCCTGCTATGCCTGTCTCTTGGTAGCTTCTTCCATATACTTATTAATTATTTCGACCAAGTTTGGTTTCTTTTCTCCAGAAGGAGTTTGATTATCTGTACGAGTGTAGTACCCCCAATGGACCTACACAAAACTTGGTTCTATTACTTTTGTTGAAAGGAGCGGGGCGCCCAACTTCACCATAGTTGACCTCTTCCACCTGTTTGACTTCCTCATTGAGAGGACATTCTTTTTCAAGGTGAGGTCCTTTGCAGATTTGACATTCGACTTGGATTGCATGAACATTTTCTTTTAGCTTTTTCATATCGCGTCCCAAATTATCCAGTTTACTTACGATTGCAGCAAGCCCATCAGCATTGCTGCCGCTGCTTATGTTCCTGCTTGATGTCCCATCGTGCCACTTTTGAGAGTGATCAACCATAGTTTGTATTGCCGTCAGAGCTTGAGTTGGTGTCATATCAGGAATTGGTCCCTGCGAATCAAGAAATTGACGGTTCATAGTGCTCAGACCTTTATAAAAAATGTTTACCTTTTGATGGTTGTTTATGGCATGGGTTGGGCACTTATACAGCAAATCATTATACCGTTCCCAAACTTGGTATAATGATTCATCGCTTTTATTCTTGAAGTTGTGAATGTCTTCAAGTCGTTTAGCAGTCTTGGATAATGGACAATACCTTTGGATAAAGGCCTTTTTAAGGAGGTCCCAAGTGTTGACAGCTCCTGGAGTGAGTCTATACACCCATCTTTTAGCTGCTCCAGTAAGAGTAAACGAAGACACACGTAGCAGTACTGCATCTTGTGATACTCCGGGAATATTGAACAAACTTACAATGTTGAGGACTCAATCAACATGATCGTGGGCATCCTCATTTTTATTCCCGGAGAAGGTGTCTTCCCCTCAATTCTCACATGAATTGACTCTTGATCTCAAAGTTAACATTGTCTCCGATTTTTGGTTTAACCACTCTCGGTGCTTGGTTTTCTCATGACAATGCTAAGTATTGTTCCATGGTAAGAGTATTGATGTCTACTCCCACCATAGTTCCTGCAGAATTTAGAAGTTAGAGAGAGAAATGGTAATAATTACAAGAAACCAAATTAATAATAATTTTTAGCTCCCCAGCAACGGCGCCAAAAACTTGAAGCGTATTTTATTTTAAAATATATTTATTCAAGTTTTAAATTTGTAAAACTCGATTCACCTTACAAACGCACTAACAGGCAGAGAACCTGATCGTGAGTAGTGTAGAGATGGTAAATCCAAGGTCGTCCCAAGAGCTAAGTGTCAATTAGTTTTAATTTGAATTGTTACGTTTTGAAAATGGTTTGAGATTTATTTTGAAAATAACAGGAAAGTAAAGATGCGAAAAGTAAAAGTAATAGAAGATATCAGGGAGAGTAGCGTGCTAGCCTAACCATTTCATTACTACCGTTATAATTATGTTTTATTGTGCAATGTTACACCATGGTTTCATTACTGGTTTCTTAAGTCGACAGACCTGAATAGATATCTTTAGTCTGCCCTACAATTCCTGCGATCACGAATCCCCCGAAAGTCATGAAGGTAGGGCAACCAGGTCTTAGTGATTAATTCCAACTATCCCAAGAACTAGTCTAATAACCTATACAGATTATTAACCCTCTCCGAAAGAGTTCCTGTGCTTTTTAAGTATATTAAATGATAGAGGCGGTAACTTAGTTAGTTCCTACACTATGGTTAGGATGATCAACCTTCCCTAGTACCCTGCTAATCCCATGTTCAATTGGTAGTCTAATAAGATGATTAACATGATCCAAACTACCCGCAATACTATCAAAACTCAGGGTTACACGATTAGTCAAAGGATATCCAACAAAACCATGATCTAACAAGAAACAAACATTATAACGATAGTAGATTCATGACTAGGCCAATAGTTGAAGTGCTTAGCCGCTCATGGAAACAACATAGCAAGAATTAATAAAGATACTCATGGATGGAAAACTCATAATTCGTATAGAAGCGGTTTATGGATGATTAAATACAAAAGTAAGATAAGTGTGATCTCCCTTAGACTTCTAGTGGAATTCTTTGAGCTGTGGAGGCCTTGATCACCATTTGGATCTGCTGTAGAATGGTTTATATTGATTTGTCTGAATGAGACCTCTATTTATAGATTTCGAATATGTTACGGCGTAACCTTTTAGAGGTTTACGTCGTAAACTGCTGACGTGCACTTTTCATATTGCAGGCTTAAAGGATGTTACGGCGTAATCAAATGTTCATATTATGTCGTAATGCTGACTCAAATATCTTAGCCTTCCATAATAATAATGTTACGGCGTAAACCTTGCATGTGGTTACACAGTAATCTTGTTGGGTGACATGTCTTGCCTTGAATATGTTACGGCGTAACACTATCGCAGGGGTTACGCCGTAAAGCCTCGTAAGAATTCGTATTTTCTTCATTTTTACATCATTTTCCCGTGTTTCTTGGCACATACTTGCATTTTACCTGAAAACAACGAAATAGCCATAAAAGTATTGAATTCAAGTATTTATAAGACAATTACAAGTATTTTTAGGGGAAATTTGACTCTAAAAAGTATCAAATATTTGATGTTATCAATTGTGGCGTTGTTTGAAAACATACATTGAAATATAAAGTTGGATGTGGTATAAAAGTAAGATTATAGTTTGATATGTGGATTAATGATTGTCCGCTATATCAAGGTTTTAATCGTCTATATTGTCTTGATGTACAACCATAGTGTTTCATTAAAGATCGTTTGTTGGATTTTAATTGGCAGATGAATTGGAAGAGGCCTATACTTTATGGTCGCCTAAATATTTTACGTGAAACATTGCAATATGAGTTACAAGAGTTTTCAAATCTCAATGGCCAAGATGAAATTAGAGGGGGGATTGGTCTAGATGGGAGGTTTTCATTAGGTGATATAAGAAACCATATAGATGATACCGTTTTACCAACTTTGGCAGTTTTCAACAAGTTGGTGCAAAATTCTTCCAAGGAAGGTGCATATTTTTATATGGCTTTTAAATTTGGATAGGATTCTGCACCAGTTAAATCTTTCTAGACGTAGGCTAGATATTCAGTCGGCCACATGCACGGTATGTTCTAATGGTATGGAATCGAGTGATTATGTATTTTATACGTGTGACATGGCTCTAAATATTTGGGGGGGGGGGGGGGGGGGGGGGGGGGGGGGGGGGGGGGGGGGGGGGGGGGGGGGGGGGGGGAAAACATGACCTAAATATTTGGCACTTGGTTAGCATATGGTGTAACATTCCTATTCCTATTGTAAATACGTACACACTTGGATTGGATATTTTGGTTCGATAGTCTTCATTTTTTTTTTGAACGGCAACTTTTATTAGAAAGCTAGCAAGGAGCTAGAACAATTACAAAGCAATCAAATAAGGATGTTGAAGCCAACAATCCCAAAGTAAACTTTAGATTACATCTAAATTACTCCAAATGAAAGAAGGGAAACACATCAATCGCACAAGTCCGTCATATATTAGACATGGAAGGCTCGTTACAAGCAAACTCCACAACAACTGGTGGACTATATGAAAGCATCGGAAATATGTCACATTTAATTCCTCAACGCTTGAAGGAATATGATTTATTTGATACTATTCGTCTTTGTTCTTTTAAATTTTTTTTTTGAACGGCAACTTTATTAAAAAAAACTAGCAAGGAGCTAGAAAGACATTACAAAGAAATAAGATAGGGGTTTTTTTTTAACTATAATTACTCCCAAGAAAACCCATACATCTACTAGACACCATAACAAGGACAAAAACAAGTCCACAAAAATCGTCGAACGATAGGAGTCGAAGCGACAAAGACAACTGGTTTCGAAGCCTCCAATCCGCCAACAAGTAACATAAAAAAACACCTTCAAAATAACTGAGACTTGGAAGAAAAGACGGAAAGGATAAGAACCAAGCATCCCAATCCGAGAAAGAACAAATCTCCTGCCAATCCAAATCCCACCAACGACAAATTTTACGAAGAACAACCCGAGCCACGTCACATCGAAGAAAACATGCTGAACATCCTCCATAGCAGCATTACAATGAGACACAGATGGGAAATACCAACAAAACACAACTACGGCTAAGAATGACTCTAGTAGGTAACCTATCACGACGAGCACGCCAAGAAAAAACATTAACTTTAATGGGAATGAATTTTACCCATCTCGTTGCAACATCCGACGAAGGGAGAAACAAGTCATCAATAAAGTTTCTGATGACTTTAACCTTGAACTCTCCATCTCCCGACAAATCACAAATCGGAATTATGTCACATTTAATTCTCAACGCTTGAGGAAATGTGATTTATTTGATACTATTCTTCTTTGTTATTTTATTTGGTTAAATTGTTGAGGTTCTAAATGTTTAGTTTGACTTGATTGGATTTAAAAAAAGTGTTGTGATATTTGCTAGCTTCTTGTTGGTTTTTATTTATACACTATTGTCGTTTAAAAAATAAATGATATTTAGTTTCTAACGAGGGATTAGTCGGTTGCGTGTGGCTGTGGAGCTTCTTTGTATACTGTTTATAAACATCTGATAATTTTTGTCTGGTATATGTTTAGCAACATTTTGAGTCTAAAAAATAAAAGGCAAACACAAAGAGTGTGACTAACAAATAAACTTTTACCAAAAACAACTCTCGAGTTAATAATCAAAATGCAAGAAGAAAACAAAATATAAAATACATGCACTTTAGAAATGAAACAATAAGATATCTAAATAGCACTACAATGAACACAACATGTTTTACTCCATGTATACACCATAACCTTCGAAGTTGTGGTCTCTGTTGCATGACTTAAAACAACAGCATTTGCGTATACTTGAACTTAAGAAATTCATATGATGTTGTCATGTAGAACCGTACCTAAGACATAGTTCATTTTGTATTTAGATTATGCGAGGTATGTTAACTGGATGTGCCAATGTTGGGGTGAAGACGTGGAGATAACAAGACGTTGCCACCAAAAATTAGGTACCACAATCTTGCATCAAAGTATTGCTATAAATGCTTGATATAGAATCTTCTTATCGATTTCTCTTCGCATCCTTACATCGACGTTAGCACATTCAGCCAACATACCTTTCATAATCACAAAACTGAAGTATGACTCAGTAAAAAAAGAAATAAATAACATAACTAAACAAACCAATTTATGATCTACAATTCACATCTTTCTTTTAGGAAGCGAGCAAAGAAAACGCCATCCAACAAAATAAAAAAAAGCCACGAAAACTGCTTTATCCGATGACGTATCTTTTCTTTCTGATTTTTGAACATGGCATAGTCATATAATGTTGTCATACAGAATCGTACTTGAGACACACGTCATTTTGTATTTAGATTATGCATGATAGGTATAATGGATGTATTAAAAGCATGAAAAAAATCGATACGAATATTCTATATCAAGCATATATAGCAATACTTTGCCATCAAGAAGAATTTATTTTCGCAAGCATCACACTGAATATTTATATCAATTTTTTCCGCGTCCTCACACCAACATTATCACATTTACTTAACATACCTTGAATAAACTAAATACAAAAATGAAGAATGCCTCAGTAATTATAAATAGTTATGTTAATC
>BQNB010187631.1:0-12024 GCA_026074375.1 Tanacetum coccineum
AACCATTGATTATCACAAAATAATCTTCTTTGATTCTTTGTTGTTGTGTGTCCCGGATCAGGGTGAAGACAATCAATATCTAGCTAATTACCAAAGATGGTTACCGGATTGTGGAAACTAGAAGGGGGGGTTGAATAGTTTACACGTTTGTTTTACGATTTAAAAGTTTACTTTCAAAAAAGTATAGATCCTAGTTATATGTTCAATCAAATCACAATATGAACAAGCAATAACTATCTAAATGAAAACTAAATAACAACAATAATAATGTAAAGAGATAAGGAAAGAAACAACCAAACTAAGACACTAAGATTTTATAGTGGTTCGGCTATGAAGCACCTCTTCGCCCTACTCCACTCCCCGAGTATCCGACTCGAGATTTCACTATGTCAACAAGCTCCCTTTAGGCGAAGAAAACCGTTTACACGTCGCTTACGTTATTTTCTGACACTAAGCTAAATGTCGAGTCCTAATCTTAGCTAGAACCAATCTACCACTTCACAAGATATACACACTCACAAGATCTACACTATCGGATCTACACAATATCCGAATCACACAAATACACAAGATAAATACAATAGAGGTTTGGTACTTAGAAGAAAAGAGGAGAGATCACTAATTAACACTTTGTTTCTTGACGAATACGAGTGTTCTTCTCTTGCACTTAAATGAGAGGGAAGAGATGAGAAGAAGAGATTAGATCACTTGAAACAAGATCTAAGTATGTTAGTGATCAAGAGTTTTGGTGAGAGAAAGAAGGTTTAGAAAGAGAAAAAAAAGATGAAAAAATTCATGCAAAGAGGAATATTTTTCTGCTGGGAATGGAGCAGTATTTATAGGCATGGAATACCAACAATCATCTAATGGCGGTCCCCACGGTTCCTTATCTATAAGGGGGGCCGCCAGGCCTATAAGGGGGCTGCCACTAGACTCCACTCCCTTCAAATTTTAAGTTTTTAATAAAACTTTTCTTTTAATTAGAAAATATTTTGTAAATGTATTTTTGAGAAAATACTTTTGTAGAATTAAAAGTGAGGATTAAGAGAAAAATATTTTCTTGATCACTAATCATGCTTAATTATTTTGTTTGTTCATACCTTAAGTGATCACTAATCTTAGAAATGGAATTTTACATTTGATAATTTGTAAACGTTTATTTTTATTGTAAACGTTTTTACATTTTGTTATTATCAAAACGTTGAGAGGTCGAAAAATATAAATAACGTTTTTAGACATTATTTGTATTAACAATCTCCCCCTTTTTGATGATGACAAAATATAAAATCATTTTAAATAAAATTAAAGATGTCAAATTATTAAATGAGTTATGTTCCATTTCTCCCCCTTTTTGTCGAATTCAAAAAGAATGATCGTCGAGTTGTCGAAGGAAGAAAGAAATCGACGATATCAAGACTCCCCCTTGATGTGTGCTCCCCCTTGTTCGGGGCACTAAGGGATCGATCTTACGAAGATTATGTGCTACAAAACAAGGTTAGAAGTACAAGTGCAAGACAAATATCTTTCAAGTTAACACATTATATTTAATTTAACAAAAGAAGAGTTTCATTCAACCAACAAGAAACTCATACACTAGCACATTCAACTAATTCAACATAAAATTTTAAAAACTAGATCTTAATAAGAGCTAAGACACATTCATACAACATTTGTATGAATTATTACAATAGAAGGTAGATAATCATAAAGACATAATAAGGCATAGATCTACACTAGTTGATTCTTAAAAGGTAGAAGATGCCATAATCAAAAGATGAGAGAGTTTATTATTAATCTTTTAAGATTGTTCAATTATGGTGAGGAGGTTGTTATTGAGGATGGAAATTAAGTGGAAGGACCAATGATGAGAGATTTCATACGGTTAAGGTCATCTTTTAATGTATCGAATAGATTTCGGGTATTCAAACAGTAATGACATAATTCAGAATGAAGGTTTACTTGATCTAAGGAAGGTGGAGGGATGCATGGTGAGGTAGGAGGTGAAGGATTTGTTGCATTAATTGCTTGTTGGAGATTAATCTCAAGAAGATTAGACAAGTGATGAAGTTTATGTGCTATTTGGTTTGGAGATTAGTTTTGTGGAGGTGAAAGATATGGTGAAGAATTGGTTGTAGTAGGAGAGGTAAGTGTATTCCTATTAGGTAGAGGAGATGGTAGGAGATTGTGACTTTGTCTCCAAGGCTCAAGAATGACACTTTGGTGTTTTCTATAGTAGTCATGAGTGGATTTGCTAAAGGATGACATTGAGATCTTGATGATGAGAGAAAGATGTAGAAGAGAAGTGTAGATTGATATGGAGGATAATGAGGGTTATATAGAAGGATTTTGGGAAAGGCATGGTATTGAAGAATGAAGATTCTAGGAAGTGTTTTGTCTAGAGAGGAAAGGATGGTTGAACCTAAGTAGAATAGGGTCAGAGTTTCAGAAAAAGAAGGGACATGAAAATTTTATGGTTTCCTGATGGCGGTCCCTTATATCAGTGTCGGTCTCATATATATTATGTAGCCGCCGTATATTTAAGGGGACCGTTTTCTGGAGATTTGCAAAATTTTCTAGAAGTTTTAATTTTCAAAGTGGTTAATAAGAATTAGAAGGGCGATTATGGCATTTCCATTACTTCAAGAATAACATAATATATCTAAAGGAGAGAAGCATATAATAAGTCATGTAATGTGCTCAAGATGAAGCATATAAATGACTAAAATGTCTGCTAAATGTCACATAGCAATCATTAAATAATAATGTAGACACATTATACACGTACTTGATTATCCATGATAGAGGTTAAGATAGTATAGTAATAATAATAGTACGTATCCCTAGCAATAATTCTAGAGGAATATTTTAACCATCATTTGAGTCAACACTTGAAGCTTCTTCAGAGGATATGTAGTTAATTGATTAAAGATGAGTAAGATGAACCTAAGGTTTCATAGATGACCAATATGATTTGTATTTTGATTTTCGTAGATGAGGATTAAATTTGATGATGTGATCATATAGATGATTTAGAATCATTCCATATGGCATTGGAAAATTTGGTTGATTTTTAATATTTTCAACTCGTTTGGTTAGAAAGTAGGCAAAGTTGAAGGGAGTACTTGTTAGAATGCAATACATCATGTGACATGATGATGCAGGAAGAAATGGTGAGTCATTTTGAGTGCCAAAGGCATTATCTTGAATGATTTCATTCCAAGATCTCATGTCATGACGAAGTTCTTCTTTGAGGATTATGTTTGGAAAAATTGTTTGTCCGGTTGTTGTGATTGATTGGATAATTTCCTTTGGTGTTGGAATGTGCGTTTGATAAGGTGTGTTTGACTCTTGATTAGTTTTTAAAGAGTCAAGAGAGGGTTCTTCAGAGTAAGAACATTCTCCTTCACATGGAATGAAAAGAATTAAGGCAAATAACTCGAGTGAGAACTTAAATGTTCTTTTCAATATCCAAAATGTTAAGAAGATGTTTAGATTGTCATCTTTACTGATTTCTATTGGGGAATAAAATTCAAGTAGAAATCTTGGACAAGTTTCTTCATGGAGTTCATATATTTTCAAAAGTTTGATAACTTGAAAAAGGGTTTGAATATTGTCGTATTTATTGGATTCAGAGGATATAGGTCGACCTCCATGGATTGACCTACATTCTAGGTTTCGAATGATGGATTTTAAGATATCAGGAATATAGTTTTCATCTGAGAATGTTGGAACGTAAGACTTTGTGTACTGTAATTCATCTTCCAAAGTCATTTCACCTATAATTAAAATAAGATGATTTTAGTCAGGTTCCTTTATTTAACTGGATGTCTAGTGTGTGCCTATATGCAACAAATGTGGAGTAACGATTAACTCGACCTAAATATAAAATCCTAGAGTTAACCCAAACACTCGCCCTTAGTTTGATTTGCTCAACCAAACAAGTCAAAAAATCATATGAATTATGTATCTCGAAATTTAGTTCATGAGATCATTATCAGTATTTGAAAACTAGTTGTATGACAATGCATACCATCACATTTTAATTATGTTCCTAACTAGTGATTTGAAAATTAAAATTAGGGTTTGTTCAAAAGCATTTTTTCGTTTAATCTCACTAATGTGTGCAAAGCCTATGTCCTACGGAAGCATATTAGTTGTACAAAGTATCCTAGTAATTCATAATTGTACCAAAATGAAAGAATAATGGAAAATCATCAATTTGATTTTTTTTGGTGTTCATCATGAACCCTAGACTCAAAGTGAAGAAAATAGATGCGAAAAGAACTACAATTGAATGATCATTGTGATTTAGAAATTGATTATTAGTGTTGACTTGATCTTCATTGATGTTTTTAAAGGATGATTTTGATTTTGGTTGGTTTTGTTGTGTATCTCAAGGCATCATAAAGATGAGTGTTTGTTTTTGTGTAGTGACAAATTTTTGTTTAAGTGTTCCAAATTATGTCCTGCTGTTGGTGGTCCCATATCTCCTAGCGGTCCCAAATATATTAGGGGGCTGCCTATATGGGGGCTGCCCTCAGTAGAGGGTTTTTTACTTGAGTTTTTGACGAAAATTTAACAAGGAGGAATGACATTGTTTAATTTTGCATTTGCTAATTAAAAAATGATTTAATGTTACTTCGGAGAAGTATTCCAATTGTCACGACACAGAGTGAGACACAGACTAGAATCAGAAACTAAAGAATGAAAAGATGACATATAAGGTTTTATGAAGGCGTTCCATCATTCAAACCAAGACTAGATATTTAATCGATTCTCGTTAAGGGTTTAGTAGAATGTCGGCGATGTTTGTCGACGGACGGCACTTTTTTTCGATTGAATATGTCTTTCTGACATAAATCGCGAAGAAAGTGGGACAATTTTGAGTTTTTGATACCAAATGGCACCAGTTTTTTGCTAAGGTCAATCGCGCCTTTTGTTGTCGCACATGATGAACAGTGTCGAGTCGTACGTCGGTAGTCGATGAAAGCTTATTTCATCATATGCCTTGTGACATGCCTTTCCGGCGCTTACTTATCGGCTTCGTAGTGGATAAAGCAAGAGGCGTTGTTTCTTCGAGAACCAATGATGTCAAAAACATCCACGGACGCACAAATACCGCAGTGCATTTTTGGTCCACATAAACTCCCGCATGATCAGAGTCGGCATATACTCACGGTTTCTATGCGGCCCTCTTAGGATACCCATAATCCTCAAGTGCGTAGTGCCTTTATTATCGGAAGATACCTTTAACCGTTCAGGTAAGGTTTTGGAGCCCTCTTGAAAGTGCACAAGGGAGACACTAAACATGATATCCGGGACTAACTTGCCGTTAGGTATAATATCAACAACTTATCATGCCTCGAGTACTTGGAACTATCTAACCGACTCCACTTTTCAATCTTTCGTTGAAAGTAATACAAAACAAACAAGTTCGTTGGTGTAATGTGTACAAAAAAAGTAAGTTGGTCATTACGGTACAAATGAGAAAGTAAGTCGGTAACAAATGACCTTTACCATGTTTTTTTTCCAAATAGAATATGGAATGCAGATTACTTGTGATACTTGCAAGTTATTTACATGTGTTAGAGTGGGTGAAGAGTAGGGTAATACTATAGTAGTTAAATAGCGGTAAGGACACATGTTGAAAAGAAGTTGTTGATGACTTCTAAATAAAAAGTATGGGCTAATGAATTTTCAACCAAGATAAGGTGAGGCTACGAAAGGTCAAGGTGTCAACATATACATTTACTATGTATTGTTTTTTGCTACAAAAATGAAATAGATTGTAATGGATTAATTAGTTACCGTTATTTAAAGAATATGACCTTAATGAGACATCTCATCTAACCTATTTCAAGTTTTCTCGTTCTAAAAACATGTATAACTCCTTGAAAAAATAATTGTGAAACCCACATGGCCGTTCGTAGAACGGCAAAAGAGAATGCCTAACTATTTTAGGAATGAAAAGAAAAAAAGAGGATATTCCTGCATCAACACGTATGAGCTGTCATTTCGACTTTCGACCATTTTGAGTTTACATCAATGTATGTAAGTATGTGTAACTTACTCTCTTACTTGGTGTTAGCCCAATAAATAAATAAAAAAACCATACGATATTAAATCCGAATTTGATTCCAAGCTGAAGCCCAGAAAGAAAAACTATAGGCATTCTTTGAGATGAAAATGGTATCCCGATGATCTACTCCTTCCGTCCCAAAATTATTGTCCCCTATTGACTTTTTAAGTCTTTTTCTTCCAACTTTGACTGTAAATTTTTTTTTTTTGTGCTATATAATACTTGATGAAAATCATGATGCTATAAAATACATTCAAAAACCAATCATTCAAATACTTTTCATTAATTTTATATAACACAAACCAAAATATTGAATGGTTCAAAGTTGAAGAAAAAAGAACTTAAAAATATCCTATATGAAACACTAATTTAAGACTTAAGGAGTATCCTTTGTTTTGCTTCTTTGATATGAGCTTTTGTGTATTTGGGCTCAAAGAGTTGGTTTCGGGTTTATACACATTGGATTATAAATTTGGGCCTTAATAACCACTAAATCACTAATATATTAAACTTTAGCATACTTCAAACTTTCACTTTCATAAATAAAACATCAACATATTAAGTAAACGAGGTTTGTCACCCGCGCGCTGCCGCGGAGCGCGGGGGACTATTTTTGCAACGGACCGATAACGCCAAGTACTATTTTTCAGCGATTGGGACTCACCTTGCAACGACTTGATAACCATAAAGACTATTTTCGTAAACATTTTAAAATATATATTAAACTTTAACATTTTTTTATACAATCATACACAAGTTCAGAACAGCAATATTGGTATCGTTTGTACGCAATAAACGATCTTTTTATCGACATTTTTTTCTGAATGAAGCGATAGATATGCGCTCCGTAATTGACGAATAAAGTTTGTTTTATTGAAAACTCGTAAATATGTGAAAGTTGAGGGTGCGCTTTAAAATTTAAATTTTAAAAAATATGAAAAAAGAACGTAAATAGGTTAAAGTCCAGGGTGCGTTTTGAAAATTCGGTTTTTTAAATATATATGAAAATAGCGATTGGGGTTTAGTAATTCCCCCAAGAATATGAAGGAAAATAGCAAGAAAAAGTGTTGAGTTTAAATAGAAGGGAAAAAGTGCATCAAATGTAGCTAGTGCTAATTCGACAAAAGCCTTCATTTGAAAGTCGATAACATGAACTATTACTCGTAATTATTATGCTATCACATCTTCAAGTGATTGGATGTTTGACTATCAATTGGCTACTATATCATAAAAAGTTGCATGTAAAACGCCCTCAGTTAATATATATATAACTTAAATGGACTTTGTTATAGTGACGATTTAAGTTGTTAAGGATTTATGTTTGTCTATTAAAACTGAGCTAACACGCTAAAATGTATGGCTCATTTTGTAGACTGTAGACCGGGCCTAACCGAGAAACCGGACCGAATTTATTTTGTAGGCGGCCTCAAGTTCACTTTTTAGTTTTTATTAGTCCACGTCCTATCTGATCTTAGTATAACAGGGACACGTATGCCTTTGTTTGCTCAGACCGACCTACCCGAACATGGACATAAGTATTCGGTCCATGCATTAGGCGCACATAGGTTTTCAGTACAGTCCTGAAGGCAGCCTTAATAAAAGTTAGCTTACTACATTTTGTAAATTAGCAAAAAAAATTATAACTCAAAGCCCTTTCTATGTTTATAAGCAATATAACGCTTCATAAAAAGCTCGTAAGCCTCAGCCTTAATCAAACCTAGAATTAAACCTATTTACATGTCTAATGTAGTAGATCGTATCATACATTCTACTTCAAGTAAAAATGATTGGCTTTAAACATCTTATACGTGTTTATTTAAGTGTAAAGAGTGGTAGTTTGCTCATGTAGTAGTAAGTATTATGGGTTTACGTGTTTTACCGGTTAAATTTTTTTTTGTCAACCTGAAACCGACACATAATTGAACTAGAAATTCCAACCGAATCAAAAGCAGAATTTGCAATTTGGTTCGGTCTTTGGTTTTGACCGAAGTAACATAAATTTACACAATTTATTTAAAAAAAATTTTTCATTCATAAAAAAGTGTTTTCGGTTCGGTTCTGTTTTTTCGGTTGTTTCTATTTTTGTTAGGTAGCCCAACAATGAACAAATAGCACAATAACAAAAAAAATAAAGCCGATCTATCAATTTGGTCCAAACACAAATTAAAAAATAATCATCTACACTATCATGAAAACTAAAACTCACTCCACACTCACACGAAAAACCCAACAGAAATCACACTCACACTCAAGAGAAATAGGTCAAATCTAATAATTAGAAAAATATTAAAATAGCCCATGCGGTAGCTCAACTACAAAAGAAACCCATACTTGTTTTGACACCTCTATTTGGTTAGTTCGGTTAAAAAAATTTTGGGTCAACCCGAAAACCGAACATAATTGAACTAGAAATTCAACCGAACCAAAAACAGAATTTGAATTTGGTTTCAGGGGGGGTTTTTTTATTTTTTGAACCGATAACATATGTTACACTATTTTTGAAAAATAATTATAATCATCATAAAAAGTGGTTTTCGGTGTGGTAGTGAAAACTAAAGAGGGGTTGAATAGTTTACCGTTAATTGACGTTTTAAAACTTGCTTATAAAATGGTTGAATCGAGTTTAATTCACTCAATCAACAATCTGAATCACAACTAAAATATCTATGCAATGAACTAAGTTAAACACTAACAATAAAGATAGATGAAGAAGAAACGATCAAACCAAAGACCCAAGATTTATAGTTGGTTCGGCAACGAACACATCTTCGTTCCTACCCCAATCCCCATACTCCACTTGAGATTTCACTATGTCAACAATCTCCCTTTAGGCGGAGAAAACCGTTTACACATCGCTTACTTTCTTTTCTGACACTAAGCTAGATGTCGAGTCCTAATCTTAGCTAGAACCAATCTAAGACTTCACTAAGTCTTTACATACTCACAAGATATATACTCTTGGATTGACACACAATCCAAATCACAAATACACAATTTACACAATTGGATCTACGCACAATCCAATTTACACAACAACACAAAGTTGATATAATAAAGACTTGTCATCTTGAGGAGGAAGAAGGAGATCACTTAATAACAATTCGTATGTAGAAGAATACGATATTTTTATTTCTTCTCTTGCACTGATTAGTAGAGAGGGAGTAAAAAAGAAAAAATAAAAAAAAATAAAAAAAAAAAAAAAAAAAAGAAAAGAAAAAAAAAGAAAAAAAAAAAAAAGAAAAAAGGAAAGAATTAATCACTTGAAACAAGATCAAGGTATGTTAGTGATCAAGATATGTGTTTTAGAAAGAAAGAAAAAAGAGAAAAATATATCTGAGAAAATTCGTGGCAAGAGTTCTGTTTTACATATGTGATAACCCATATTAAAGAACAAAAGAGCCTGTACTGCGGGCGGTCCCGGTGGTCCCTAATATATAAGGGGGCCGCCAGGCCTATAAGGGGGGGCCGCCAGGCCTATAAGGGGGGCCGCCGTAGACTACGCTCCCCTTTTTGTCTTTTTGTGAGGAAGGTGTTATCTGTTTTAGAACCTTCCATTTTGGAAGAAAAATCTGATTTCAAATTTATTGTTTAATAATACACTTTCTTTATAAATAAATATTTGTTTTTTATATTTTATAAAAACACTTTTGTGGAAATGTAAGGATTAAGAAAAATATTCTTGATCACACTAACATGTTTAATGATGTGTTTATCCATACCTAAAGTGATTAATCTATAAACAGAATTTACATTAGTAATATAATAAACGTTTATTTTTATCGTAAACGTGTTTACATTTTGTTATTATCAAAACGTCGAGAGGTCGAAAAATATAAATAACATTTTTAGGGTTTAGGGTTTATGGTTTAACAATCTCCCCCTTTTTGATGATGACAAAATATAAACTCATTTAGTATAAAATTAGAGGTTTATAAATTACTAATGAGTTTAATCCCATTTCTCTCCCTTTTTGTCGAATCCAAAAAGGTTGACCGTCGAATTGTAATAGAGAGAAAGAAATCGACGATTAAAGACTCCCCCTTGATGTATGCTCTCCCTCGTTCGGGGCACCAAGGGATTGATCTTACGATAATTTGTTTGCTACAAAACAATGTTAGAAATACAAGTGCAAACCAACATAGCATGACAAATATCTCAATATTATAATTCACACTTTTGGAAACTCATAAATAAACTTTATTCAAATTCTAAGAAGATCTTACATAGTCATATAGACAATATATGAAGATACAACATAAGATAAGCATAACAAAACATAACATATTAAAGCATCTAATAGAAGGAAACTAGTAAATAATTCTTTAGGAGAGATTTCAAGGAGAGTTGGTAGTGATGGATGATGGGAAAAGAGTTAAGGGCCCAATGATAAGAGATTTGATTAGTTAAGGTCATCTTTTAAGATATTGAAGATTTTACGAGTTCCCAAGCAACAGTGACAAAAGTCCGAATTTGGTCTAGACAAGGAGGATGAGTGAATGATGAGGAGGGAGGTGAATGATTAGTTAACTCAATTGCATGTTGAATGTTGATATCAAGAAGATTTAAAAGGGTGTATGAGTTCATGCAAATGGTTTTCACTAAGAATTTGAGTAGAGATTTGTAAGGTAAGACATGGATTTAGGATTATATTGAATTAGGAGAAGGAGACAAATGAGTGGTATCAAAGATTGGAAATTTGGTGGAGAAGAAGGTGGTGATGGTGGAAGATTGTAACTTTGTTTCTAAGGTTCAAGAATTGCTCTTTTGTGTTTTCGTGAGTAGTCACGAGGAAATTTGTTAGAAGATGACATTGGGACTTTGAGGATATGTTAAAAGAGAGGTGTGATTTAATGGAAAAAGAATGATGTTTAAATAGAAGAATTTTGGAAAGCATGGTTTTTGGTGGAAGAGAGTTTTCTAATGAGTGTTTAGTTTAGAAGGGTAAGGATAGTTAGACATAGGAAAGAATAGGGCAAAGTTGCAGACCAGAAGGGACAGGAATATTTCAGTGTTTCTCCTAATGGCGTCCTTATATCGAGTTGTCCATATATAATTAAGGGGCCGCCCTATATTTAAAGGACTGTTTTCTAGAGATATCCATGAAATTTTTGAAAGTGTAATCCTTTTTTCTGAGTGGTTATGAGGGCGATCATGCATTTTCATCACATTCAAGAATCACATAAGATATCTAAAGGATAAGAGAAATCATGTAGTATCCAAGTTAAGCTATAAATACTTAAAGGTTTATTAAATGTCCATAGCAAGCAAGACATAATAATGTCGACACATAAGACACGTAATTATAATCCATGGAAAATAGAGGTTAAGATAGTATTACATATAATAATAATAGCACTATCTAGTAAATAATTCGAGAGATATTTCAACCATCATTTTGGTCAACACTTGAAACTTCCTTCAGATGATGTGTAGATAATTATTTTAAGATGAGTAGGATGACCCCAGGTTTTCATGATGGCCATATGAAATTGTATTTGATTTTTCGTAGATGAGGATTAATTTTGATGATATGTTCATATAGACGATTTAGAATCATTCCATATGCAATGGAGAATTTGGTGATTTTTGTTAATCCTTTCAAACTCGTTTGTTTAAAAGTAGCAAAGTTGAAAAGGATCACTTGTTAAGAGCAATACATCATGTGACAAGAGGAGAATGCAAGAAGAAAATGGTAAGTCATTTTGAGTGCCAAAAGCACTATCTTGAATGATTTCATTCTGATATCTCATGTCATAACGAAGTTCTTCCTTAAGGATTATGTTTGGAAAAATTGTTTGTCCGGTTGTTGTGATTGATTGAATTATTTCCTTTGGTGTTGGAATGTGTGTTTGATAAGGGGTGTTTTACCCTTGATTAGTTTTCAAAGAGTCGAGAGATGGTTCTTCAGAGTAAGAACATTCTCCTTCACATGGAATGGAAAGAAT
>BQNB010187635.1:0-12023 GCA_026074375.1 Tanacetum coccineum
TATACATGTATATATATGTATACATATATACATATATATATACATATATACATATATATATATATATATATATATATATATATGTATGTATGTAGGGATGGGTTCTAGAGAAAACCATATTTTGCTGGAAAACCAAACAGATGCACTAAAAAAACTAAACAGATGCCCTAATTTTTTCAAGAAGAGTTGCCGCACAGTTAGGGCATCTGTTTAGTATTTTTAAGGCATCTGTTTGAGTTTTCTGGGTTTACCAAAACTTGAAGGTATATGGCCACCAAGATCGTTGTCACCAAGGTTCAGTACCTCTAACTTTTGCAAGTTACTTAGTTTTTCTGGGATTAATCCATTCAGTTTGTTTGTGCACAAATCCAAGAGATGAAGGGATGGGACCCGTAAAGTTGTTCCAACTAAGATCCAGGTAGGTGAGATTAACCACGGAACCAAGAGATGAAGGGACGGAACTAATAAAGTTGTTTCGACTAAGATCCAGGTAGGTAAGACTAACCATGGAATCAAGAGATGAAGGGACGTGACCACTAAAGTTGTTTCGACTAAGATCCAGGTAGGTGAGACTAACCATGGAACCAAGAGATGAAGGGATGGGATCAATAAAGTTGTTTTGACTAAGATTGAGAAATGACAAACTCTTCAAGTGCTCTATCTGTGATGGGATATTACTTGTGAAATTGTTTCCAGAAAGATCAAGTTCTACTAATTTGGTAAGATTGGTGACTGAAACAGGTAACGTACCGTTTAGATTGTTCCCACAAAGTGAAACGCAAACTGTTTTGATACTTGAATATGATTCCTTTGAGTATATGCCTTTTTACTGTGTGACCGTTAGTTACCATGTGTTGGTGAACGCTAATGTTGTATTCCGCTGCATATCGTTGAACGCTAGGATAAAATAACATTGAACATAAATATATGTATAGCGGAGTTAGCACAAGAACAATGTTACTCTAACAAGGTTTCATCATTATCTTATATGATACATGACTACTACAAGCCCCAATTCTAGATGATCAATTCTAGAACGTGTTATCTAAACTATAATAAGGAATCAAAGATCCTTGAGGCTAAAATACACAAACCCTAGGCGTCCACTTAGAGGACTTGACGCCTAGACACACACACACTTTTCTGGTGTTTACATCTTTGACACATCGAAAACTATACGACCTATATCTCTTTATATACTAGA
The DNA here is from genome assembly GCA_026074375.1 of Tanacetum coccineum. Classification (NCBI taxonomy): domain Eukaryota; kingdom Viridiplantae; phylum Streptophyta; class Magnoliopsida; order Asterales; family Asteraceae; genus Tanacetum; species Tanacetum coccineum. Next base: position 1,205 of record BQNB010187635.1, read on the forward strand.
GATATTAGGTTTACAAATAATAAGTATTAGGAAATAAACAAATCTTCCTAACTTTTATAATTATCTTCTAGGAATTCTTTTGTAATCTTTCATCTTTTGAAGAATTCCTCATTTGTCTTTTAAGTCCTTCATCTTTCATATGTTTTGTCTTATCAACTTAAATATAATTCCCAACATTTGTGCTTAATTTGGCTTGCGAAAAAATCATCCAAAACCATTCAGAAGGGTCTAGCCGCCCGGCTAGACAACTCAGCCGCCTGGCTAGCCCACAAATTCGAGCCAGCCGCCCAGCTGCCTCCTCGTCGACCCAGGCCGGCTTGATTTTTCTAATAAAAAAATCTAATTTTTATTTGTGTTCATCTTTAATTCTAGATTCAAACCTTATTTAATCTTGTTCTTGGTTGTGTTTAGACTTGATTAAACTCTTGCTTGTCGAGAAAGAACCAACTACTCCCTTTTCTTTTGATCCTGAAATAATCAAACCCAAAAGACCCGAAACAAATACTACCCAACCTCCTCGTTTCAAACCTTTATGCCAAGTTTGTATTTCTATTCTCTCCGGTTTGATCCCAAACCCCGTGGTTAGAACCCGAAGTCATTCAAACCGTCCGGTTTTATTGATTTGGTTCAATTTTTCATTTTTGGTTTCGTTTCATTTTTGTTTTTAATTGTTTCTTAGTTTGTTAGAAAATAGTTTTTATAAAGATGTCTTTAGTATAAGAATTAAAAATATATATATAAAAAGAGTTTTAGAGTTAGTTAGTAGTCGATTTAAAAAAAGAGTATTTTAATTAAGTTGCCTTAGTTTTGTCGTTTGTTTAAAACTTGTCAAAAAAAGAGTCTATTAAAAAAAATAGTTAAGGTAGTAACTAGTTAATTTTACTAAATCTTCTCGTTGTAATAAAAATAGTAACATTTTTTCTTATATTAGTTATTTTATTTTCTTTTACATCAGCATATAAAAAATACAAAAAGATTTTTGTACTTATTTAATTTAATTTTTATTTCATATGACGTTTTGTAAATCTCTCCGGGTTTGTATAAACCCACGTACTTGGGGTAAACATCTCGCTAGTCCGTTCCGCGAACTTAAACAAAAAATCAAAAAGAGGACTTGTAAACCCGAAAAGACATCACACGTACCCCTCGAAGTCGATTCACCCGAACATTACACCAAACAACCGTTCATCGAGGAACTTTTCGTCATAACTTCCAAGATTAACATATCCGAGAAGAAAGTCGAAACTCCACCTGATTCCCCACCTGTAACCGTCATTGATCCCGATGACAACCCATGTGGTCAAGCACTAGGACCTTTTCTCCGACACCTAGTTCCACTATTATGCAACTCCCTATTTCCAATGATTTCGATATTAAGGGTACCCACATGCAAATGATTCGAGATAATCAATTTGATGGGCCAATCCAGTATGATCCTCACTGACACGTAGCCAATTTTCTTGAGATTAGTAACCTTTTATCAAGAGGAATCGGTTAAATTGAGGACTTTTCCTTTCTCATTATCCAGAGAAGCTAAGACTTGGTGGAACGAACTTAATAAAGGAACTATTACTTCGTGGAATGAATTAAGAGAAGCTTTTATAAGTCAATACTTTTCTCCCGCGAAGTTTAAACGTCTTCTAAACGAAATTCACAACTTTCACCAACTCGATAACAAAACTCTCGTTAAAGCTTGGCTCCGAATGTAAGAAATGCTTCGCACTTGTTATGTACACGGTCTACCCAAAGGCATGATAATTCAACTATTCTATCATGGTTTGGACGGTCCAATCCAAGGAATTCTCAACACTAGAGGAATCTTCCTCTACAAAACTCCCAACAAAGCTTTCAAAATCCTTGAGGACAAGGTCCTTCTTAAACTCGATTTCTCAAATGATTATGAAAACCCTAAACCAAATACCATTGTTTTCACCGGTAGAAGCAAAATCAATTCTGATCATGCCATTTTGATGGATAAATTCGAAGCTCTCGCTACCAAAATCGATTCTGAATTCCTGAAAATAAGGAAAGAGCTCAAAGAGATGCGAGATGGTCGTAGAGACAACCAAGCTTCGCAAATATACATGAAGGATAACACACTGATGTGTGATCCCATGGAAGCAAATTACATCCAAGGATATCATGGATGATATCATGGACAAAACCCAAAAGCTCCGTATTCCTACCCAAACCGTCACTATCCTCACTCCCGACCACGAAATAGAATGCCACATCCATCATGAAAGTTTGAAATACCTAAAACCTCAACGGAGGAGATGATGAGAGAGTGGATGGCTAGGAAAATAGAAGCAAATGAGCGTATGAAAGACCAGGTGGTTAAACTGGAACGCCAAATTAATCAAGGATTAAGGAACCACCAAGCGATTATCAAGAACATGAAGAGGCAGTATAAGTATCTCGAGAAAACCAAACATACCAAATCCCTTCATCATACCATAAATACTAAACCAAGACATGAATTTGTCTACAAACCACCCTCAATCCAAAATGAGAATGATAAGGGTGGTGTCGCAGCTATCCAGAAGGATGAGACTTAACCTATTCCAACCATGCCAAACCTAGGCCTTATCAAATCTAACTAACCAACCATATCACCTTTTCTTAAGGATTGAATCGTACATATCCCATACATGAATGTGAAGACGTTTGCAGATGATGTATTGCTAAATCGTGTTAGTGACAAAGAGTTAAAATCACTTAATGGCGTTGAAACTAGAAGGATGACAAAGAAGGAGATAAAGGAGGATGACAATGGTATGCCAAAGGAAACCAAAAAAGAATGGAAGCTAAATGAAAAAGTGGTTCCTTACAACAAAGAAGTTTATCACTATCTATGGCACCTGACTGAAAATCCCCACTTAAATCGTATCATCAAGGAATCCTAAATCTTGGGGAAGAGTCTAGCTATTGAATCAAAAATAAATTAAGCGCTTCTTGGGAGGCAACCCGAGGTTTTAGTTATTTGTTTATTTTAATTTCTGTTTTGAATAAACATGTACACCCTCTAAGTAAAATGCTTTTCAACTTGTCAAATCTTAAGTGTGGGGGTGGTACATGCTCGTAGTGTTTAATATATATATTGTGTGCATCTTGTGTTTTGTTTGTCTTGTTTTAATAATTGCAGCAGGTAATGGAGGAGGATGCTTGGAGGCGAAATCGATTGATCACACAAGCTTATGCTAGCTTTGTGTAGCATTTATCATATGGAGTTCCATTGATATATCTCATGCCCGGCTGTCTGGGTTTCTCTTACTTTTATTTCCCTATTTTTATACTTTGATTCATTTTGTAGCATTGAGGGCAATGCTAAACTTAAGTGCGAGGGGAGTAAATAGGGAAAACGAGACTAATTTTTAAAATTTTCATATTTTTGGGCTAATTAATTTTTTTTGTAGTACTTATTTTCCCTTGTGATCTAGTTGTTTTCACGCTTTTAGCTTAATATATTAGAATAACTGGATCATTTCATTGGTGAAATACAATAATTTGGAAAAATTCGAGATGCGTCCTGGTTAATATTGCAATCCATTCTAGGATTGATGACATTTGCAAGCACATTTGTATCGCTTTCCACTAAATTGTGAGGATTTAAGCCTATTTCATATATAGCATACATATTTTATGCTTGATCTTTTTGATATGAGTGTGTTGCTGCTTGTATTTATTCTAGAACTTGTGCTTGTAAATTATTACGAATACCGCAGTGAGATCACACTCGTGTGATATAAGTGTATATGTGTGATAAAGAGGTAACTTAGGAATAAAACCAAATGGCCTTCCATTTACATCTAATGATATTTAGCTAACCACGTCGGTTAGTTAACCACCCATATGGACCCATTTGTCAGCACTCACTTTTAGTGCTAGATACCCTTAGAAAACATGTTGAGCCATCCTGTTCGTTTGATTAAATCCATAAGAAATAAAAATATTTAACTTTAAACCTTAGCCTAACCCCTTGTCAAAGTCTAAATAAGTGAGTTGCTAGTTGCTTGGTATGATGGGTTGTTTTTTATTATTATTTGTTAGCCACACTTTGGTGTTTGTATGTGCCATTCTGACAAAGATAAAGAGTACACCTTCTTATTTTTATTTTTTGTGGTGTATGTTTATGCGAAGTATGGGGGAGATGTATGAAAAAATGAAAAAGAAGTATAAAAAAAGGTGATGAGAATTATAGCCAATGTGCTATATACTTATAAAGATGAAGTAAAATGAAGTATATTGAGATATAAATTAGACAATGTTCTAAGACGTGATATATTTATGGTGATCGATATGTGATTGAGGAGGAATAAGTTTGTAACTATAATCATTTACGGGTTTGCGGTTTGTTCGGTAACTAGCAACATGGGTATTAGACTTTTTGACTTAAATGTTCGTGATACACCTTACAATAAAATATCCCATGCCTTATCCATACCCTTTATTAACCCGAATCCTAAATGTTATAACCCAATAAAAGACCTCTTTAGATGTGTATACTTGGTGCTTACGCCCCATCGGTTTTTGTTTTGTTTCTTATACAAGCCTATGGCAATAAATTTGGTCACGACCGAGCTATGAGTGTGATTTCTCATATATAATCCACCACCTAAATAAATGAGTGTTGAATGATTATACATCATTCCTTTTTAGTGAGGTGCTTATAAATTTTTATCAAGCAAGAGAACCTTTGGGTATTGTTAAACATCTCGGTTTTTCATGAAAAGCTTAAAACGATGAATCTTATCTCGTGCTCGTACTTGGTAGATTTGCATCGCATTTTTCTTATCATTCTTGTGCACCATGTGGATTTTATTTTCTTTAATTCTATATTTGCTTGAGGGCAATCAAAGATTAAGTGTGGGGGAATTTGATAACGCTCAAATAAAGTATGTTTTTAGGAGCGTTATCATAGTTTTTGTACATGTTACTTGGCTATTTATATATGTTTTTGTTACTTAATTGTACTGATGACATCAAATAACGTCACTTTATAATGTCATTTATCCCATCTGTTTTACCCACTTTTATATAATTATTGCAAGATTTGGTACTTAATTGCATTAAAGTTGATAATTGTAGCAATTAAGGAGTGTTTTGTGAAGACATGCTAAAAGGCGCATAATTTGGAGCTAAAACGAAGATATTTGAATATCACTACTTTTTGAATACATACGTTGTATCCAACAAGGAAGATATGGCGTATCAGCACCTAGACTTCACAAGAAAGTGCGTTTGACCAATTCCCAATACGGCGTATCAATCTGCTTCTATACGCCATATCCAGCTAGATAAGTATTCAAAGATACAGTAATAAATGTAAATTAGGAATGATATCACTGATTGATTGAGAACGTAGTGTGCACTCCAAGGAATCCAACCCTATATGTCGTATTTACCTCACTCAATACGGCGTATCCAGTCTTTTTCAGACACTATAAATAGAAGACTCAAAAATGAGTTTTCAGTGTGCAAAATCATATTCCTTATACCATACTCATAAAAGACGAATTTCTAAAGAGAAGAAGAGCCACCAAGGTCAAGCATTAATCACGAATCCATAGAAGACATCATGTAATTTTTACTCTCTTAATCGTTTGATTTTCATTGTTTGATTACGCTTGTATAATTACAATAGTTGTGGGCTAATACCCTCGGGTATTAGCCATCTTAATGAAAGTTTAATGTTTGGTTTAAAATTGAATTATTAATTAAACGTTGATTGTTTAATTATGTTTATCACCTAATACTTGTCTATCTACTTGAATATGCGACCTATCATTCAACTGGGTCTAGTGATACCTAACAAGTGATCTAGATACTTAGATAGCTCTCCATATTGTGTTTTATATTACCGGACCAATAGGATCACAAATAACATTCTATCTTTACCTTTAAATATTAATCTTAGTTGGACCAGTAGGTGACCCATAATGTTTCAACAAGTTTGTTCTTAATTAATTGGTAAAGACTCAAATAGTGGACTACCAGTATATAAAACACCGTCAAGCAATAAGTGGGTAAAGTCCCGATGGGCTAGGGTTATAACAGGATCACCACTACTTTGATTCCCTCAGATGAATTATAATTAAACTAAAGGATGCTTTATGCGGATGCATTAATTGTGACAGGATTAATCGTGTCTAGGTCTTAGGATGATGTCCCGCCTAAGTCTTAAGAATGATATGCCGCTTTGACATAAGTAAATCATTGCACTAAAACAAACAAACCAACATTTAACTGGATTTAATATGGCTAATATAGTTTTCTATCATTCGGCTTGTACCGCTTTTCTATCTTTTGATTTTCTTATTGCGTGTTTATTGTGTATTGAATTGATTATTGTCACCACCAAACCTGTGCCAGTCTCTCAGGCTAAAAACCTCCCATATTATAGAAAACGTATATAGCATAGGTTTAATCATTAATTAGAATTAACTTACATTAATTAGATTAATTAAAATACTGATAGAATATAGGATTAATTTTCACTCTTAGTGTTCGACACCCTACTTACCACGAAACTACACCCGATCGGGTACACTGCCCGTTAAAGTGTTGTTTTAGGATAAGTCGGCTAAATATAAATGTAAAACTTGATAATCAAATAATTGACCCTACACGACAGCACATCAGGTTTTTGGCGCCGTTGCCGGGGAGTGAATTAATTTAACCCTTATTCCTATTAGTATTTCTAACCGTTAACTAGATTAGATTAGTGTAATTTAATTTGTATTTGTATTTAATTGTATCGTGTGTTTAAATTGTTTAAATTCCAGCATTTAATTGTTTTTAAAAGTATTCTATTCTGATTGATCACCTGATACGGCGTATCCACTAGTTGGATACGACGTATCAAACCTTCTACCCAGAACAACATATTGAATTCTACAGTCTAAACAACGTATCTGTTCTTCAAAACAATACGACATATTCTGTGAACTCAATATGGCGTACTGGCACTCAAAAGATTCATACGGAGTATTCAAATTAATTGGATACGGCGTATGTGTCAACTAATACAGTAGCAGACCAAAAATCTATTTGTTTCAATTCTACATTTAATTTCTCTCATCAGGACATATCCTACTGATTTATTGTCATTTGTTTCAGGTAGTGCATGACAAGGAGTTCTACTAAATAACTATTCTCACCTTTGGAAAACCCGGAACAAAAATTTCGCTCAATGTGGAGACTTTTCGAAACACCGAGTCTCGTAGAATCGAATTCACCTGAGTTCGATCGAATTTCTGACATCGAGGAATAATCAGAGAAAGAAGAATGAGAAATAATGACAGAAACAATGTAGCAATACATGAGCAAAACCCGAGGAAATTACGAGTCGGGCATTACTAGGCCCAAGATCAACCAAGATGCCCACTTTGAAATAAAAGGGCAATTTCTAAAAGAACTTCGCGACAATACTTTCAGTGGTTCGGAACACAAAGATGTAAACGAACACATCGAAAAGGTTCTAGAGATTGTTGACTTATTTCACATCCCAAACATAACTCAAGATCAAATCATGCTTCTAGCCTTCCCTGTATCTCTTACTGGAGCCACAAGCAGGTGGCTAAGGAACCAACCATCAGGTTCAATTACAACCTAGGAAGCCCTTAAAATGAAGTTTCTGAACAAATATTGTCCACCTGCCCAAACTGCAAAGAAAATGGAGGAAATCAACAACTTCTAGTAGGAACCCGATGAAAGCCTTTTCCAATCATGGGAAAGATTTAAAGAATTGCTGTTGGGAAATATATTGTAAAAGACTTAATACTGGTAGTATAACAGTTAAGTCTGGTAGTATTAGTTAGTTCTGGCAGTACTAAGTTAAGTCTGGCAGTACTATAGTTAGTACTGGTAGAGTGGCAGTACTATAGTTAGTACTGGTCGTATTTAGTTAAGTCTGTTTATGTAACAGAATAGAGGTAATAGTTATCTTAGAGATATTTTAGGAGATATCTTAGGAAAGGATATGCATTATCCTTTCACACGTTTTGTAAAGCCTTCTAGGGTTTCCTTGGTGTATAAAAGGAACCCTACGGCATAGAGTTTTATACAATAACAAATAGAAGCATTGAAGCTTAATAGAAATCAATAGCAAAGTTAGTATTATATTCTTCTTAATACTTGTGTTAAGATTCCGCATTAACACTTGGTATTCATAGTCAGTGTCTCTCACATAGTTGATTTGGATTTATTCAAGTTAGCTATTGTCTTACAAAGGCTATATAGATCCAACACAAGGACCTACAAGTGGTATCAGAGCCAATAGAGGGACTCTAAGTAAGAAGAATCACTAGAACCACAAACAAACACTCTATTTCAGATCTTTACAAAATGTCTCAACCTGCTAATGATGAGTTCTCTCAACACCTCAGTGATGATGAAGCATCAAACCATGAAGATGCATCAGACACTGGTGCTGCACCTAAACAACAACAACAGGTGATTCCTCAAACAACTGCTATCTCAAATATCAAACTCCCAATTCTGAAGAAGGAGGAGTATGATATATGGGCTATGGAGATGGAGCATTACCTTGAGTACATTGACAATGATGTTTGGAAGGTAATTCAGAATGGAAACTCTAAGAAGAGAATTTCAACTGGAAAGGATGGTGTAATTCAAATAGTTCCACTAGTTACTACTGCAGAAATTCAAGCTATTGAGAAAGAAAGGAAGGCTAAGAATATCTTGCTTATGGCCATTCCCAAGGAACATATGAGAAGATTTCATGGAATGGATGATGCAAAAGAAATCTGGGAAGCCATCAGAACTAGGTTTGGTGGTAATGCAAATTCAAAGAAAATGCAGAAGGCTGTTTTCAAACAACAGTTTGAAGCATTTACAATATCCAGTTCAGAAGGGTTAGAAAAGGGATATGACAGATTTCAACAATTACTTTCTCAGTTGGAAGCTCATGGTGCTGAAGTATCAACTGAGGATGCAAATCATAAGTTTCTCAGGTCTTTGCCCCCAGCATGGTCCAATCTGGCAATGACTATGAGAACTAAACCAGATGTTGACACTTTATCTATTGATGATTTGTACAATAACCTTAGGGTTTTTGAGCAGGAAATCCAAGGTGCCTCAAAAACATCTTCAAGTGCTCAAAATGTTGCTTTTGTTTCACAAAGCAAAAGCAGCACTAATAAGGTTAAGTCTGGTTTTACTGGTGCCTACAGTACTTGCACTCCTTCTACTTCTTCAACTAATATTCCTAAAAAAGAAGCTCTTGCTGGTTTTGCTAATGAAGTTATTTATTCCCTCTTTGCCAAACAATCAGAGGACTGGGACTTGCTTCATGAAGACCTGGAACAAATTGATGACTTGGACATTGAAGAGATGGACATAAACTGGCAGATAGCAATGATTGCTATTCGAATGAAGAAGTTCTATAAGAAAACAGGAAGGAGAGTTCGTGTTGATGGAAAAGCACCTGTTGGTTTTGACAAAAAGAAGCTTGAATGCTTCAATTGTCACAACACTAGTCACTTTGCTAGGGAATGTACAGCAAAGGGGACACATGATGGAAATAAAAAGAGAGACTCATTTTATCAACACCAAGAATCTGGAAAACAAGAGAAGAATCAGATGGGCTTGCTGACAATGGATGATGGTATTGTTAATTAGGGAGAACATACTGAAGATGAAGAGACAAATCATGCACTCATGGCTATCAGCTCCAGTAGTGAGGTATCTTTGTGTTCTAAAACTTGCATTGATTCATACAATACCCTTAAAACACTGTGTGATGAACAAATGAATCAGTTAGGTGATCAAGAAGCACAAATACTTGCCTATAGTCAAGCTGTTAAGAAACTAGAAGCTCAACTTGTTACTTTTCAAAAACAACAACTTTCTCTAAATGAAAAGCTTACATTTCAGGCAAATGAAATATATGAAAAAGATGAAAAGCTTAAAAAATATAGGAGAATTGGAATGAAAGCTGTAAAAGAAAAGGAACAATTGCAGAAAACATTAGATTCAAAGAAAGATTCTTCCAAGAATCTTTAGAGATTAATTAATTCTGGCATGAGTTCAAGTAGTAAAATTGGCTTAGGGTATGAAATAAAATCAAATAATGAGGTTCTAAGTTATGAGGAAGAAATGAATTTTTTTTGTTTTTAATTGTACAGAAGAGGACTCAGTTGGAAAACCTTTGTACAATAGATTTATAAAAACTAAAGATTTTAAAGGTGTTCCACATCCCTTAAGTGGAGATTATACTCCTACACCACAAGAAGAAATTGATGAGTCTTTGTACAAGAGCCTGAACCCAGTGTATCAGATGATAGATCCAGTGAATATTCTACCTGTCAATCTAATGACAGTACAAGATCTATTGGAACTTCATCTGAACATTCTGTTGATCCTGAATCTGAGATTTCAAGAGTACCTCAAGAAGTGTATGTGTCTAAACCTAATACAACAAATGAAAAAGGTGTGTCTGCTCCAAAATCAAAAGAGGTTGAACCTAGTTGTGTCTCACACATAAAAACTCCTAGGCAACCAATCAAAGATCAAGAAACACCTAAAGTTAACAGGAAGAATTAGAATGCAATGATGGAAAGAGAACTAGGGGAAGGTTACTCTTTCACAAAGAAGAAATGTTTTATCTGTGGTAGTCTAAGCCATTTGATCAAAGATTGTGACTACTATGAAAAGTGTTATTATAGATTCACCCTTTGAACAATGATCCGGAGGCTTGGTAAAATGGAAAAGAAATTGAGACATGTTTATTAGAGAGAAAAGAGAGAAAAGAGAATAGAAGAGTGTGTGTGCTTGAGAGAAAAACACACACACACAC
>BQNB010187636.1:0-12023 GCA_026074375.1 Tanacetum coccineum
TTGCATAACTCGTTTGCATATTCGACAGAATCCTTTCCATTTGTTTGTGTGTCAATGTGTGTTATTTTTTTTTAACGTCGACTTTTATTAAAACTAGCAAAAGTTAGAAAAAGAGATTACAAAGAAGCTATAGAAGCTAATGGGTTTTGCAACCAACCTACCCAACTAAATTTTAACTTGGGATTTCTAGATGAAATCCACAAGAAAGAATGAGAAACTATGGAATCCCAAAGCACCGATAGTTTTTGTGGAGCACATTTTTGTTTAAGTGATGTATGTTTTTTGTGATGTTCGTGGTCGTCTTATTATGGTCATTTTAGTCATGCAGTTAGTTCTAGAGAAAAATTCGAGTTAGCGCTAAGGTGACAAAAATGACCGCAAGTACCTGCGGTCACCATTACATACACTCTTAAACTCAAGCTTTAATTTATCTTTCCAAGTTTTGGACTGTCTCTCCCACTCTGATATGTACATCAATTTAAGTAACGTACAAATAAATATTTACGTACATATAATATACCATCCCTTTACTACACAGTGAAGAATCTTAACTTCTTAACTACGCATTGAAGAATTTCAGTAAATGTTGCACTTAATGGACTATACATCTGCATCTGCCCCAGTTACGCTTCCAATTTGAAAGTAGCATGAAATATGGGCCTAAAGCAGGTCCTAGTCTAAGTACATCCTAATCAATCGAGATCCAATATCGATGTTTAGGTCTTTTTTGTGTGATCGATTTTTTGTGATGTACAGTGTACCTGGATATAGTGATGGCAGTTTGATTTGGATTAGCATCATTTTTTCTTACGGGGTAACTTTTCATCAACTTTATTTCCTTACTTGTTACCATTTACATATGCTTTATCCCCTACAACATATTCTCCTATATACTAAAAGAAAAGCATGACGCTAGCGACAAAGCTCTTTAGTGGGCTTTCCGTTGGGTTGGTTAATTAAGGAGCTCAGGTTTTAGTTGGGCTAAAAAGTTGGGTGAGCAGGAAAACAGAAAAAACCGAAAACCGAAATCGAACCAAACTAATAACCGAACCGAATGCGTTAAAACCGAACCGAACTACTAATTCGGTTCTCGAGTTGGATATGAGTTTGGCACTCCGAACAGAAAACCAAACAACCGAATTCATATATATATATATATATAGGGAAGAGATCAAGTGAGAAGAAAAAATATAATGAGAAGAATAAGAAGGATTTCTAGCCACACATTTTAAATAGGAAAGATAATTTTAAGGGGAGATGCATGCATTTTTATAGGTGCATCTGAAATGTGTGGTTGTGGTTTCTTCTTATCATTCTCATTATAAGTTTTCTTCTCATTTGATCCTTACTCTATATATATATATATATATATATATATATACTCTACATATTTATATGAATTCGGTTTTCGGTTTAGATTGTCAAAATCATACCCAAAACGAAAATCGAATAATTAATTTGGTTCGATTCAGTTGTGATAAATTCGGTTCGATCATAAATTCAGTTCGATTATTTTTTTTCTTAGTTCGATTTCGGTTTTTGGTTCCTATTACCCGAATTCTGGACACCCTTTGTCAGTTTGTTGTGTGACTTGTGTCTCTTGGTGCTCCATCTTGGAGCCCATGTGGGAAAGTTGTCTTTGGTTCGGAGACTTCTTCAATATATTTATCTTTGCTTTTCAAAAAGAAAAAAAGCATTTGTCTCAAATATCTGTCTACTAAAACTAGAATTATTTAGTTTGTTAATACAAATTTCAATACATATTTATGAGCTCAAATAAATGGATCGGAGTACTTTCTAAGCGACACATAGATGACAAATTAACGAATATTTAGATTTCAAGTTATCTAAATAGATAATTAATAACCTCGCATATCATAAGGACTAATTTAAAATGTCAAACAGCTTAAACCCGTCTATTCATTTGGGTATGTTGTCAACCTGTCATCATCGACTTCATATTTATAATCAACCGATCATATTTTCTACTGGTTTACAAGTTTGGATGTTAGAAGAGTTACATCGAGAGAGCAAGCTCCATACGGTCTTACAAGCTACATCGCCGTTAGCTTACTTTGAGCCAATGGCTTACTTATATGACTGAAAAATCAACTAATTCGACTTTCACATCAACCACACCGAAGCGAGACAGTCTAAAATGCCTTTTTCATGCTTCTCCGTAAGCCCAAGAAGGGTAAAAAAAAAGAATCAATTCGATGCTCTCGAAATTAAGCTGTCATATGCCCAATCTTATTTACATAACATATCCACGTACGTGTCTTTGTTATATAACTTTTTATATAAGCTAAGGTAAAATAATACTATTTTTTAAATATTTTTTGTTACCTTACAAATAAGGCCTATCTTATGTTTATAAAGCATCATATATTTGGTTTTGGGCTGAAACGGCACGTAGACTTTTTAAGAAGCAGCGTGCATTTCACCATCACTCACCACCTTATTAACAACGACTAATTTTGTTGTTTGTTTGAGTATATAAAGCAAACATAAGCTTCTCCCAAGCACAAATTAAAATCAAAACACTATAATCAGTTGCGTTTGTAAGTAGTATCGTTTCTTTAGAGACTCACGATCAGGAATATATACTTGAGTAGTCGAACTTTATTTCATCTGATTTTTGGCACGGGTGGAAATTTACTAGGTAATTCGTGATCATCGGAGCTCATGGAAGAACCGGCTTTCAAAAATGAACGTAGCTTCAAAAGGTTAATCTGTTTGTATAACTACTTTGTAATTCCTTTGTTGCTAGCTATTTGCTAGTTAATGAAAAATCTAGGAACAAATTTTCTCAAATGTTTTGCTATTAAACATGATCGAATCTCAAAAAATATCAATATACCCTATATACTCTCGTTGATATGTCATGTCAACTTTGTGCCACCATGGTTTTCCATGCAGACGTCACGTCCCTTTAAATTAAATACTACGGAGTAATTATATGGGAAACAGAATCCATACATGTGACTAAGTCAGATAGCTGTTGTTGTTCAATTCCACCTCGCACAGGTCTTCGGAAGGAAGCAGATACATGTGCAGCCATTTTGTTAGCTACTGTCATCTGTTTATCTTGCTCAAGCGCGAAAATACCAGGAAAGACATCACAAAAGGGAGAGTCACCCTTCCAAACATCCAGCCAAAATCTAGTATTACTCCCGTCTCCAACACGTTTAGAACAAAGGGACATGAAATCAAATCCTTTTGATTTTAACAATTGAACTTCCCGCATAATCGAACTCCAAGTAGAAGCCATATGAACCGAATGCGAACCAATGTGAGACCCATAAACCGCTTGTATGACACGAGACCATAAAGACCCGTCTTCGGAAATAAACCTCCAAACCCACTTGAGAAACATAGCCTGATTGAGAGCATAAAAACTCGAAACGCCTAACCCACCATTTTTCTTCGAAGCAAGAACATTATTCCAAGCGACCCACGTTATTTTTTTGTCCAAAGAATCAGCCCCAATAAAGAAGTTATTACGAATGGATTCCATCTCCTTTAAGAAACCTCTCGGAGCCTTGAAGATAGACATACATTAAAGCGGAGAAACACCGAGAATCGATTTTAAAAGCGTAAGCCTACCTCCAATAGAAAGAGTTTTCGACTTCCATTTAGAAAGACGCGAACGTAATTTGAGAACAACATCGGCCCAAGCCTTATGCCGAGACATATTTTCTCCAACCATAACACCAAGATAACGAAATTGATCATTCATAATAGAACAACCAATGGAAGAGGCCGTTGTCTCAACATCTACCCGAGGAACACCCACGCCCAAGAGTTGGCTCTTATGAATATTGATTTGTAACCCCGACGCAAGATGAAAACACTTAAGAACGTTAATAATACTACGCAAGTTATCATTAGACCACTCCCCTATAATCAAAGCATCGTCTGCGTAGAAAAGGTGCGATAAGGAGAGCGAATTACTTAAGCGAATTCCTTTGAACATCCCTGCATCAACAACTCTACTGAAAGATAGGTGCAACGACTCCATCACAAGGATAAAAAGATAGGGAGCCAAAGGGTCACCTTGTTTGAGACCTCCATGAAAGAGGAATTCGTTAGAAGGACTCCCATTGACAAGACCGAGGCCTTAGCGAAACAAAAAGTACCTCGTATCCAATGGCACCACTTTGAGCCGAAACCAAAAGCCTCAAGCACATCAATTAAAAAAATCCCAACGGACCGAATCATACGTCTTAGCAAAATCAACTTTGAAAAACATCGCTTGCTTATTCTTCCTTTTACACCAATGCAAGACTTCGTTAATAATAAAGGGACCATCCAAAATCTGTCCTCGGAAACAACGCTTGTATGGGATGTCGGATATAATATCCGAAATAACCGTAGCCAGACGATTAGCCATGATTTTCGTCACCACTTTGTAAACACAACCAATTAGACTAATGGGACGAAAATCAGAAACTAGTTTAGCGTCCATTACCTTTGGAATTAGAGCGATGAAAGAAGAGTTGCACCCCTTTGAAAAAGCTCCATTCATAAAGAATTGTTCGACCGCGACCAATGAAGCTCCAATACTTCTTGAAAAATTCAAAAGAGTAACCATCCGGACCCGGAGACTTGTTATCGCCACAATTCCACACCGCCATTCAAATTTCATCGCGGGTCACACTCCTCTCCAGATCACCAGCTTGGTCTTGGACCAACCTTTTAGGGAATGTAAAGTTAATTTTAAGCCCAGAAGATGTGGGCTTTTTAAACCGAGCCTCAAAATGTTTTCGGAAAGTCACCTTAACAGCACACGGATCAGTTTGCCAAACACCATCGACGAAGACCCCACGAATCGCTAATTGAGATCGTTTTTTGTTAATAATACCATGAAAAAATATCAAATTCTCATCTCCCTCTATAGCCCATCTAATTTTTGATTTCTGAAATGAGTTCGCGTCTTCTTTCGACTTAATAACGTCTAGTTGACGATTTAAATCACGACGCCTAGCCAAGAGAGAATCAGAAACCAAACCTTGGTCTAACTTCTTGTCAATCTCACACAAACCATCTTTAATAACCTGTTTACTGTCATTCATTTGAATTCGTTTGTCCTTAATCCATTGACGAATAATGGCCTTAAGGTCTTGGAGTTTCTTCTTAAAGCAAACCATCCCATTCCTATCCGAGTGAGAGAACGATCTCCACGTTTGTTCCACCATCTCATCAAACCCTTCATATTTAAACCATGAATGAAAAAACCTAAATGGAATTGGACCAAAGTCCGTTGGAATGTCACGAAGAAGGATCAGTCGATGGTCCGAAAGGTGACGGTCAAGACATAAAGCCGTGATAGAGGGGAAAAGAGAAACGACGCCATCAGTCACTTAAAGGAATCAAGCTTAATCAATTTGTAGCCGAGTCACGGGGTGAGATCACGTGAATGAAAAACCTTCCAGCTTAATATCAACGAGACCCGAGGAGGAGATAAAGTGATTAAAAACTCTGGCACTAGCCTGATTAAACCACGACCCACGTCTTTCATCACTAGAACGAACCTCGTTAAAATCCCCTATAAGAATTGCCTTACCATTCCATCTACTCAACAAAAGCGAAATATATTCCCATAGGACCCTCTTAAGAGCAGGTTGTTGTGGAGCATATATGACAACAAAAAGAAACTTGACGTTACTTGGAAGCCACGTCCCGTAAATAGCTACGAAATTATCAGAGATCGAGACATAATCTTTCTTGAACACCGAAGCTTCCCAAATGCACAAAATACCACCCGAATTACCTAAAGAGTCGCTACATACGAAATCGTAATTAGGATTACCCCACATGAATTTCACATCCATATGGGAAATCTTGTCCATCTTAGTTTCTTGAATCGCAATAAGCTTAAGCTTGTTTTTGATTGTTAACTCCTTAATCCACTCCTTTTTAGTCTTGTTACCAAGACCTTGAACGTTAATGGAAAGAAGATTCATCTAAAAACCACGTTGTCTCCTTGGTTACCAATGATAGCCTCAACATCCTTCTCACACCCCTCTATTGAATACCCCATGGCTTGACCAACCCGGATTACTTCCTCTAAAACACCCAATACAGATCCACCGTTTGTACCAACACTATGTCATGTAGAACCACTAAGAGTCTCCTTTTATACCACCTGAGATGTGTTCAGAACTTTATCATCAACTAATGGCGAAAATACCTTGTCTGAATCTCCATTAATGTCTCCTTTACCTTGAACTTTGTTGTTCTCTGATTCAAAACCCACTGGAGTAAATCCAGGAGGATGGGACAAAGATGGACTCGAAACACAAGCCTCCACAACATTCTTTTTCTTCGACAATAAATCATACAACTCAAATGGGCCCTCCGAATGTTTATGTCCCGAATTACCACTATTTAACTTAGGCGAAGAAGAAGTATCATCAAAAATGGTTTCCGCAACTCCTTCGACCTCACTGGCATTGAATTCTCCTTCCTCCTCTTCGCTTAGGAATGATTGCTTAACATAAGACTTCTCCCCTTGTACCGAATCATCATCTGACGTACACAGTTCTTCCTTGATAGCCAAAAAATTAGGGTTCCAAATGAACAACTCCTTAGCCCGTACCATGAATATCTTTCCTCTAACTATTATCTTGAACGACTCTAAAATGGATATCGGGGATTTGGTAAGAATGCAAACTCTTTTGCGACCGAAAGAGGGCATAGAAGAGTCCTCAATGTTCAACAATTATCCCCATTTTCTACCAATTCTAGAGAAGGTTTCGTAGGACCAAGCGTGAAGAGGAACACCCTCTATATCCACCCAAACAATACGCTCCTAACTTATAAAATCTGGTAAGACGTCTTGAATGACTTGGAACCAAGAGTTAACGCCAGTGTGAACTAACAAATTCGCCTTAGTTTCCACCTTGTCAAATTTGAACATCACCCATAAATCATTCCAGTATATGAATTTTGGCATTCCATAAATCCTTCAATCGTAAAGGATGATTTTTTAGATTAAAAGAGTCTAGTAGACTTCTAGTAGATGTCAATAGATTAGGGATGGAATTAACATCCTTAACCCTACCCATAGCAAACTTAGAATAATCCCGCTCAATAATGCAATTTTCATCAAGTACCAGAGCAGGAGAAGGGGAAATAAGGGACCTCGAATTGGCAGATGATTGACCCCCATTTACAGCGTTTACAAATGATCCGGCAAACCCATTAGGCTGTCTAGGAACCGAAGAAGGAACATTAACAGATTTCGTTGTCTTATCATTCAAAGAAGAGGGAAAAGGTTTCTGCGGCCTTTCATAACGGACCTGATTTGCAAACAAATGATGGCGCCCAATCCAAATTGTGCACAAGTTTTTCACCAAACGGTCAAGGTTGAACACCTTGATGAAGCGGACAAAAGCAAACCGTTTACCTGCCTGAGATTTCTTTAAGGGAATGAATACGTCCACCACCGTACCGTAAGCACTGCACTCTCTCCAAAGATCACGGGAAGAGACAGAATCAGGGAAATTGATAACATAAATCGAATGCGAAATCTTCTGAGCATAATCTTCATTAGACTTAACAGGCCGCCTTTGATAATCACCCATTGATTAAATCGAACAGGAAAAAGACAATACCTAAATGAAACAATTGGATTGAAGGGAGTTCTAACAATAACCAAACGAAGACAAACAAGCAGAAAAACAACCTAAATCCGCGTCGAATCAAATAAAGAGAGATTTAAAAAAGTAAATCCAATGTAGAGAGGACACTCCCCCACGGGAATCATATGATCATCTTGAGAGAAGGAAGCAATCAAAGATCGAGACCTAAACCCAATCACAATATGAAAGCGAACAAAGGAGAATCATCAACATAGGAAACACAACAAAAATCCAACGTTATTCGATGAATGGAGGATAACAGGTTGGATCAAGGAAGGTAGCTTGAATCGAACATGGCGGCGGGGGCTTTTATGAAGATACATGTGACCTATGAGGATAACAGGTTGTATGTTTTATTAGCTTGTACAATGTGTATAATAACATGTATTTTTTTTATTTTAGATGTGTTTTTAAAGCAATATTAATTAGTGTATTTAATTAGTTTATACTTGTAACATATACCTTATTAACAACGACTAATTTTGTTGTTTGTTTGAGTATATAAAGCAAACATAAGCTTCTCCCAAGCACAAATTAAAATCAAAACACTATAATCAGTTGCGTTTTCGTTTCTTTAGAGACTCACGATCAGGAATATATATTTGAGTAGTCGAACTTTATTTCATCTGATTTTTGGCACGGGTGGAAATTTACTAGGTAATTCGTGATCATCGGAGCTCATGGAAGAACCGGCTTTCAAAAATGAACGTAGCTTCAAAAGGTTAATCTGTTTGTATAACTACTTTGTAATTCCTTTGTTGCTAGCTATTTGCTATTTAATGAAAAATCTAGGAACAAATTTTCTCAAATGTTTTGCTATTAAACATGATCGAATCTCAAAAAATATCAATATACCCTATATACTCTCATTGATATGTCATGTCAACTTTGTGCCACCATGGTTTTCCATGCAGACGTCACGTCCCTTTAAATTAAATACTACGGAGTAATTATATATAAAATCTAGTTTATCTACCATTAACATATTTTTTTAAATGTATAGTTTAGTTTAGAAAGAAAATTGCATTGTTTAAGGTGATGTTAAGATTTTATAACATTCAGTCCAAACATCATGTATAGTTTATCCTGATAAAATATTAACTATTCTATACACTCGAGATGTGTGTGTAGTGTGGCTGTTTATTTGATATTTTATTGATTTGAACTGGATTCAAATCTATTTATTATAAGATAAAAGTATTCCTTTTAAATTCATTTGACCTTTAACTAAAGTTCTTTCATAAAGATAACATCGGGGTTTACTGCAGGACTCAGTTTTTTTATTTTTGTGAGTAAACTTTACTTTTAAAGTTCAAATGAATTTTAAAAGATCATTGTTCTTTATATAATATAGTTGATTATTTTCATTGATCATTATTTACATCACCATGTTCAAATGAACTTTAAAGGATCCTAATCCACGAAGATATTATAGTTCTCCCAAAATATAAATGCTACTACTATTGTTATTTGTTAACACTTTTCAAAGTATTAATAACGACTCTCACTATTTATGGTCATTAATTATGCTCATTATGAGAATCAGTCCATAACATCAATTATCGACTATCGACCAAGCAATCTATTATATTTTGTTTACCAATTTTTTGTATTCTCTTTTTTATCTTAACCTTTCTAGCCAACCATCAACAACTATCCTGGACAATGATGTTGCAAACAGGAAAATCAACTACAAATTAAACTCGATGTATAAAATCAAAAAGGAAATTAAGAATACCAATAACCTTTATTAATCACTCTAAATTATAATAAAAGTCTTTTTTTTTTCTTTTTTATAAACACGAATGTTATTTGGGCTAGCGGCGCAGCTTGTTATCCGCTTGCCTTTCACCACTATGTAAATTCTTATTAAAAATTAAGGATCCTTTAAAGTTCATTTGAACTTTAAGTAAAGTTTTTTCATAAAGATAACATCGGGGTTTACTGCAGGACTCAGTTTTTTTATCTTTGTGAGTAAACTTTACTTTTAAAGATCATTGCTCTTTATATAATATTTAGTTGATTATTTTCATTGATCATTATTTACATCACCATGTTCAAATGAACTTTAGAGGATCCTAATCCATGAATATAAATGCTACTAATATTGTTATTTGTTAACACTTTTCAAAGTATTAATAACGACTCTCACTATTTATGGTCATTAATATATGCTCATTATGAGAATCAGTCCATAACATTAATTATCGACTATCGACCAAGCAATCTATTATATTTTGTTTACCAATTTTTTGTATTCTCTTTTTTATCTTAACCTTTCTAGCCAACCATCAACAACAATCCTGGACAATGATGTTGCAAACAGGAAAATCAACTACAAATTAAACTCGATGTATAAAATCAAAAAGGAAATTAAGAATTCCAATCACCTTTATTAATCACTCTAAATTATAATAAAAGTCTTTTTTTTTCTTTTTTATAAACACGAATGTTATTTGGGCTAGCGGCGCAACTTGTTATCCGCTTGCCTTCCACCAATATGTAAATTCTTATTAAAAATTATATATATATACTTTCAAATACTTATCAATCTAAAAAAAGCCAATAATATTACAGAACCAACAAACCATAATTAAAGCTTCTTGAACAACGTCTACAACTCTAATTTTATGGCATACACAATGGTAGAACTTTACAACACTTTATAAATGTGACATGTCATATTACGTAACTAAACTATGAAACTTTGTGTTTTATAAAGAGTGAAAGTTATAGATACGCAAGATGTTTTTTTAAAAAGAACAAAATACGTAATCAACTATATATATTACCAGTATTGCCAAAATAGATTCAAATTTTGAACAATATGTAATGTAACCAGCTACTATGAGGTTAATCCGTTTACCACTTCGAAAATTTATATGAATGGTCCATGTGGCTTGCGTTGACTTTCACTCTTAATCCGTGTTTTTTTTCACTTAGAACTTATTTTTACATTTATTCATACAAATTTTTATTTTTATTTTCATTTTTTTTAAAGTAATAATTTCTTTTTCACTTTACACTTATTATACTTATAATTTAACGCAATGTTAGACTTAATTTCTTTTTACTTTTTTTCTCACTTATTCATACAACTTTTAGTTTTTTTTTCTGTTTTTTTCCATGTGATAGTTTTTTTCCACTTGTACACTTATTATACTTATATTGTAGCGTAACGTTTAGACTAAATTTCTTTTAAACGTTTTTTCATTTATTCATACAACTTTTTGTATTTTTATAACTCTTTTTTTCTTTTTCTTTTAAACGCTTATCACTTTGAAAAGAAAAAGAAAATATATTTAAAACTCAATCTATTCATACATTTTGTATCAAGTATTATATAACACAACAAGAAATAATTAAGGTCAAAGTTGCTAAAAAATGACTTCGAAAGTCAAAAGTAGACACTTATTTAGAGACGGAGGGAGTATTATGAATGCTTTTACAACAAAATTTTTGTTTGAAACTCTGGTTCTTACTTCTTAGATTTTGTTGACTAAACTCGCAAAATTGGAGTTTTTTACATAGCATAAATTCAGACCGTTAACCTCTTAAAATGGTGTAAGTACCAACTTAATTGGTACTCCCTTCGTCCCAAAATTATTGTCCACAGAAAAAAATATACAGTTTAAGAAAAATGCATTAAGTACTGCTTTGATTTTTATGAAAGAAAAAAAAAAGACAGTTTTACCCTTTGATAATTAATTATTGTTTTCTTTTATGTTTGTAAAAACCAATTTAAGCTAAGGGTAATATGGTAAATTTAAACAACCAACAATCATTTTTAGAAATGAACAATTATTTTGGGATAAACCAAAAAGGAAAAATGGACAATAATTTTGAGACGAAAGTAGTTTTAATAACTATTTACGCGGGTGTAATTTTAAACTTAATTTGACATATTATGATATTAAACTGGTACAGTAATTGCGTGTAACTAATTAAAGACCATTTGGTTATTTAAAGAGTTCGATATGAGAAACCATTATCTGATCAAAATCGAGAAGGTTAAAGCTCTTTTATCTCGATAGCTATCGTATTGGATCTTTATATCTTATCTTATCTTTTATTTCCTTGTTGTCCTTCTCGTTCTATCTTTTGAGAGATGATAAAAACAAGTGTAAAGTGATCAAAACGAAGTCTTATTCATACTGATCAATCTTAGGATGTGCTAATGATCAACAATCAATTTTATTAATACCATTTAACTATCTTTTCCAACACATACTAAAAAAAATAAAAAAATTACAATGGTAGGTACATCAAACATAGTCCGTTATGCATAATTTAATAACGAGTAAACTGCAAAATACATCCCTGTGGTTTCAACTTTCTCACATAATACATCCCTGTCAGAAACTATTGGCAGTATAC
>BQNB010187637.1:0-12023 GCA_026074375.1 Tanacetum coccineum
TAAAAACGTACAATTAATCATTACAATCATATGACTCGAAAATGACGCAAATTAATCTAAACAATTTATTTTAAATGTTTGAATTGGTTCTTAGAAACCATATATTCCCCCTAAACTTATTTTATGCAAAATACCTTTGATTGCCAATAAGACGAAAAAGCATGATTACAAAGTGATGAATTCAAACATAAAAGAATAAATGAAAAGAATTAAAACACACGACACTCCTAATATGCAACAAAAATAAACATTGGGTTGCCTCCCAAAAAGCGCTTTTCTTTATTTATGAGTCTTGTAGCTAGACTCGAAGTCACAAGTCAAGTGTCATAGAAGTGGTCCAAGTTGATGATCTCCCTTGGACTTTCTCTTTCGGAGAGCTTTCTAGTGGTGGGGATTGATTGTAGGGTTTTGGTAAATTCTTCTCCATCCGGATCAATTATCCTAATTTTGGCATGCCATGCCCCATCTCCATCTTTGGGTGGTTTGTCCCAACTGATTAGATTCTCGATTAAGTCTTCGGACTCCCATATGTTTCCCTTAAGGTTTATTGGCAAGGCCCCTAGGAATTCTACCATTCACCTAAACACTAGGACGTCCTTGAAGGGATTAATTTCAGCGTCTCTAGTAATTTCCCATTCTCTAGGAAAATGACAATCTAAGAAGTCTTTCCTAGCATAATAAGGGGATTGTGCACCTATTCCATCTGAGCTAGGTCCTGGTTTGTATGATTCCTTTTTTCCAAGCGTGGTCCAATAGGGTGCTTCCTCTTTACCTAAATCGACTCCTTTTACTCCAAATACCGACCTAGTAATCCCTTCTCCTACCGTTATTTTGGCTTTTCTACAATCTATAACTGCATTGGCGGTTGCTAGGAATCCTCTTCCTACTAGTAAAGAGGTTTTGAGGTCTTTCTTTATATCGATTACGTAGATATCGTTTAACAGTTTCAATTTTCCTATATGGACTTCTACGTCTTTAACAATTCCAACAGGGTAAGATTTGGTTCTGTCAGCCAACCCGAAGATATGGTCAGTCTCTTCTAACAGTTCGATGTTAAGCTTCTTGAAGAGGTATAGCGGGATTATGTTTACACATGCTTACAAATAAATTTCCCTCGCAGGGGATGATGCTAGTCTCAAGATAACAAATCCCAAAATGCTTAAGTTCAAAATAGAGAGTCAATACAAGGTCTCTCAAAACATGATCCATACAGGATTCTCTTATGGTCTGCTAAAGTTCGCAGACTTGACTTTACAGATCATTAACAATACCTGAAAATGATACTCGAAAAGGTCAACATAAAGTTGGTGAGCTCGTAGGTTTGAAGAAACCCAGTTATTGTGCCAATATTTTAAGTAGTGGATAATTTTGCAATATGACAGTAAATCCATGCAACACATTCAATTCCAAACATATCAACTCCATGCTATCAAATCCACATAATTATAGACACCATTGCCATGCAAGGTTCTCAACTCTCAAGTCACACGCACCTAAAGCCTACCAGTTGGAGCTATATATAGGGCGAAAGTTCACATAGCGTCACACACAAAACAACAAAGCAGTCCTAGCTATTAAAGGATCCACACAACACATAGCAAATCCATGCTATCTAAGATTCACACAGCATATTCTACCAATCTCATGTCATTCACATAGCAGTCATAGGCACATAACATTGTCCCAAAAATCAATCAAGTTTTGCACATTACAAAAACAAGTTCAAAACAGATTTGAGTATCATTTTTCCCCAACGGAAAAGATTTAAAAAGTGGGGCTACGAGAACTCACCTTAAGCAAAGGTGACAAGCAAGATCAAGATCAAACAAGCAAATGCAACGACGTCCGTACATGACCTAGTCCAATAAATGTTCAATTTAGATATACATATCAAAAGATCTTTTCAGGTTTGATGCATAGTGGTCAAATGTACGTTGTACGGTCACTCTTAAACATTATCAGTGGTGTGATGGTTGACGACTTAGTTTCAAAGATAACCGGTTCTAGTTTATACCTTAGTATAATATACATATACTATTTAAGTATCAATAATTAAGTAATATAAGAAGACTTAGATATTAGGTATTTAGGAATATACTTCGGTGAGTCCATTCGTAACCTAGTTCCTTTAATATTTGTATAGCTTTTAGGAAAAAGACACGCTTTTTCATACTAAATGACTTGGAGAAGTTTCTTATTTTATAATTATAAACTATATATATTTCATCTTTTTGTCGACTTATTAAAATAATAATATTTTATTGTTTGTCGTAAAAGTAGGTTTTGAAGTAAAAATCTAAGTATAAGATTTTTACGAAAATTCTGCATGACCCGTTTGCTTACACAACGTTTTCCAAGGTTGCAAACCTCAATTTCAAACACTTTTTTCCCAAATTTCACCATTTTTTGACAAGATGCCAAAAATCTATATCTCGCAACGTTTACCAAAGCGTATTTCCTCTAATGACTTTCCATGCTTATATAAATACGTTTCACTTTCAAAAGTCCATTCTAAACGTATAAAATGACTAGTTTTAGCTTATTGGGCCTTAAGGCCCAAATGTTATTTTCAAGTTTCAAGATCCGATTTAGGTCCGATATATATATATATATATGTATAATATATATATATATATATAATTATAATATATTATATAAAATATTATACATATATATATATATACATATAGATATACATAAACATAAAAATAAACATATACATAATATAATATATATATATATATATATATACATATATATATATATACATATATATATATACAGATATATATATAGGGATGGGATCATGAGAAAACCTATTTTGGTGAAAACCCAGAA
This sequence comes from Tanacetum coccineum, assembly GCA_026074375.1. Classification (NCBI taxonomy): domain Eukaryota; kingdom Viridiplantae; phylum Streptophyta; class Magnoliopsida; order Asterales; family Asteraceae; genus Tanacetum; species Tanacetum coccineum. The sequence continues at coordinate 2,839 of BQNB010187637.1, forward strand.
AACCTTTAAAACCAAACAAAAGCCTAAAAAAACCAAACAGAAGCCCTAAATTTTTTCAGCTAAAAATTGTTTTTTCAGGCCAAATATGGCTCGATTTACACTCTGTAAAAACCAAAAAAAACAACATATGCCCTTAAAAAACTAGGGCATCTGTTTGATTATTCTTAGGGCATCTGTTTGGTTTTTCTAGGTTTTTTCTAGCAAAATTGGATTTCCTAGAACCCATCCCTATAAATAAAAAACAGATATATATATACATTTATATATATATATATATATATATATATACATAGATATATATATACATATATATATATATATATATATATATATATATATATCAAATATAAGTCCGAGAAATAAACCACAACGCAAGCCAAGACTCACGGACCAAGACCAAGCCATGGTTGTTTTATTGGGTCGTGGCCTTATTTAGCCGAAAATAAGCTCTCCGTAGCTTATTTTCAATCCGTTAAGCTTCGTTAGGCTTTAAATATCATACTAAGCTATAACCAAAAGCCACAAAACTAAGCCGGGCCACAATAAGGACCACAATAATCTGTGGCTTATTGGGCCGTAAGCTTTACAAGCCCAAAATAAGTCCACTAAGCTTTTAAATAAGCTAATAAGCTTCTTAGTTTATCTAGATACCAAAATAAGTTACCAAATAACCTCACAAAAATAAGATACCATAAGTAAATAACCAAAACCATGTTCCTTGTACCCTTATTTCAAACTGAAAGCTATTAAGCCCAAAAATAAGACCGAAAAAGCATATTAATACGCTAAGGAAAAAAATGAGCAACTAATATCGCATCTTTTTTCAACCATCACAACCATCAACATAAAATGATCAACCATGATCCCCTTTCTTACATTCGAACGAACCGAACACCCTTTTCATTTATATTAGAAATTTTCTAGTTTATGATTTTAAGAAAAACGCATCGTACAACATTCATCTATGTATCATAACACATCTAAAAGTACAATAATATTTAGAAAAAGATCAACTTACAAAGAGGGTTTTGAAAGAGAGTTAAGACACGATCCGACAACCCAAATGTTGTTTAAATGATAACCCGACTACTAGAATCAACCAAATACTCTTAAATCTTCATGTTCTTGATCAAAGTTGCAAAAATTTTAGTATGTGTGTGTGAGAGAGTCGGACGCAAGCCACAAGAGAGAAACAAGAAAAATGTTTAAAGATGGAAATCAGAAATGCATGTTATGGTTATGACAAAATGATTTGTACTAGGCGTGGGACACAAAAGCTAAAAACTAGCTCTCCTTGTTCCCCCTTTGTCCTCGACCGGATATGGTATCTAAAGGGTCTCGGGATGCTTTGTTTTTGTGTCGGGATCTCTTAAAACTAAATGATCTTAATTTTAAACTATTACCCGAAGCTTCCTAGTATTTTTAATGATCTCAAAAATACTTTTCCATGAATCTCGATTATTTACACGACATATTTCATTCCCTTGAAGAAGTGATATCATTCTCACATGTTTGGATGATGATTGATCTGTTTTGAGTATAACATGTGGTTGCAATTGCTTCAGCCCAAAAGAACAAAGGAAGTTTAGAAGCCAAAAGCATCGTTCGAGCAACCTCAACCAGAGTACGGTTTTGTCGTTCGACAACGCCGTTCTGTTCAGTGTATCGAGAGTAGATTTTTGATGCTCATTCTTCTTCATTTGAAAAATTCAATGGTAGTGACTTGATTTAAGAACTCTGTGCCTCTTGTTACCCCCCCCCCCCCCCCTGTTCGTGACAATAATCACTTGAAGTCTTGAAGATGCGTTGAATCATCTTGATAAAATCTTTTAGACCTTCTGGTTTTCATCCTTGATCTTATAATAGAAGACCAAAGTGAATCTAAAAAGCCACAATAATTACCATAATATATTTTCTTCCCATTTATGCTTCAACACGGCATAGGACCACATAAGTCCATATGAAGCAAATTTAGTCCCGTCCTTTTAAACTTGGAACAGCCTTTGTCTTGAATGAACTTCTTTTTGCTTTACTCACTTCACAAGAGGAACATAGTGTGATGCCCTTGAAAAATTTCAAACTTAGTGTATCACGAGTATCCATCTTTTAAAAAAAGAAGCAAGTTGGGAAATGTAGTCGAAGTGAAGATGAGAAAGTCTGCGATGCCATAACCATGCCTGAGTTGGAGAAGCCTTTAGCATAAACAGAGTTGGGAGTGATGAATTCAATTCTTGAAAGGGAAGAACTGTATAGAGATAAGATCCAAGATTACCAGTGAGTAAATCGTTTCCCTAAAGATCTCAAACAAAACAAGTAGATTTAAAAAAAAGCAACCTCCAAATTTGCATCACAAAATTGACCAATTGAGAAGAGATTGTGATTGAGGCCTTCGACATAATAAACCCTGTTGATCGTGATATTTCCTTAAACTAAATCTCCGTAACCAAGAATTAGATAAAATTGATCATTGCCAAAACGAACGGTACCCAAATATTTTTCAACAAAACTTCACAACAACTTTAGATTGCCCGTCATATGCTTTGTGCATCCAGAGTCAACAATGAATATGATGAGTTGAACAATCTGCAAGAGAATTAGAGGACGATGGGACACTTGACAAATTAGACCCTAAAGTATTTATGATTTTCAAGACATTAGTTATCCTAGATGCATTATCTATTGTTGGACTAATACTTGTGTTCATATCTTCTTTCCTAACTTTAGGCACCCATTTCATTTTTGTCTTAGGAACCCATTTATATCTTGATGGGCATTGTTGTTCTATCCACCATTTCCATGCCTTACTAGTTTTCTCATACAGCATGCTATAGTAACTCTTAGATTTTTGAATAGTGGATTCTGATGCAACTGTTTTCTTAGGGGTTTTTGCAACAAATTTGTTCGCTTGACTTTTGGGTTGTCTAGTACTTATAGGCACTACTTTAGGCTTCTTAGTTCAAGCATCACGTCATTCAAGAATTTTAAACACAAGCATCAATAAATTGAATTAAACACACATTTTCCACAAGAGCACAAACAACAATAACAATTTGAGTTCAGGTTTTAAACTGTCATTACACGCAGTTACAGACTTTGTTTTATTAGAAATACTAGAAATCCTATGGTGATCTTCTACTTCAGTCTTCTTAAGCTTCACTTGACTATTGTTTGGAACGACCTTATCTTTCATTTGAGTGCTCTTAAGCTGTGGTCTGCTAACACTAGTTCGGTGAATTACTCCTGTAGAGGTAGACACGCAAGGATTAGTATTCCTAGAAGTCTAAGGCAATTATGGTGCTCTAGTTTGTGTTGGCCTTGTATTAATTCGATATTAGTTTCCTGGTTAATCAACATTAGAGTTTCATACATCTTGCCTTGTTGTTTGAGGCAAATCTGTGTATTACTGGTTTTGATAAACCCTCTGACACATTAGTTTTGGGAACCGACTTTGTTTTTGAAAAACTTTTCCTCTCAAGAGAGTCTGAAAAAGTAGCCGGTTTGCCTAAAACTGATGGTTTTGGAATCCTTTGAGCATTTGGTTGCCGAACAACAGATGGTTTATCAAACGTAGTTTCCACAGACTTTCCTTTGCATTTCTCAATGAGTTTCTTTAACTCACTTATCGTAATGTTCTTGTCTTGCAGTTAAGCTTTCAAATCTTGTATTTCAAAATATTATTCACGTTCTTTTAGAAATACATTTGACGCTTTTTCTTTGCAAACTGTGTCATTTTTCATTTGTTCTTTACATTGTTGTAAAGCAAGTTCAAGAGAAATCGAGTGTTTTTCTAATTTAGCAAAACTTCGTGAAAGCTCATTATAAACTTCTTTACTAACAGTTTTAGTTTGTTTAGAAAGCTTTTGTGCAAGCATTTATATCTTCACTATGAGATATAAGCATTGCAATTTAGTGTGAGCATCTAAATCAGATAACGAATGCAAATAAGAACACATAAAATCATTAGACATACACTCTTGCAGAATTATGTCATACATGTTTGAAAATTATGCTTTGTTAGATTCAAGTTCGTCAATTTCTTTTTCAAGGGATTCAACGTACTTTAAATCAACATGCATTTCTTGCTTAAGTTCAGAACAAATTTTGAAACTATCATTATGTGTCTTAGGGCAAGAGGCTCAACATGTTTAAATTAGGATTTTCCATATCATGAGCGATTGGTGCACGAAAAATGATCTGAGATTTTTTCCTAAGCTTGAATCAACACGTTCTCTAAAATGATTATTATTATACATCAATACATATAAGCTGTCTATTATTTTACTAATTTATTTTGAAGTAGGTAAGAAACCGATGTTTTTGAAATTTTTTAGTTTAGATTTAACAAAAGATTTTCTCCACATTTTCTTTCTTACTTCATTTGCATGTGCCAACAGTTCATGATATTCCTGTGACGCTGGTTTAAAATTTTCATAAAGACTATTTTGCTTTGTGTAATCATAAGGTTTCACTAAGTCTTTATTCAATTTTGATCTACTCTTTTTTCAAGAGTCAAGGTCTCTTCCGCTATCAGGGGACGAATTCTATTGCAAGATCAAAAGTATCATAAGGGATCTCATACAAACATGGCTTTTTAGATTGAGCTTTCTTGAGATACATAGGATTTGCAAAAGTTGGTCTACCATTGAATGTTAGGCCTTGATGACATCAAATAACGTCACTTTTATAGCATCATTTATCCCATGAAAATAACCCATTTTATATAATTATTGCAAAGAATTGTTACTTAATCGTTTGTATTTGAGAAATGCAGTAATTATGGAGTACTTGGTGAAGATTAGCAAAAAGGCACGCAGCCTGGAGCTTAAACAAAGATATTTGAAGATTACTGTTCTAACAACCAATACTTCGTATCCATCAAGGAAGATACGGCGTATCTGTGCCTGCACTTCACAAAAGACCACGAAGAAAACAAGATCAATACGACGCATCCAAGGAAGACCAATACGCCGTATTCAAGCTATGGAAATAAAATATTCTGGAAGATATCGAATGTGGTCCCTACTCCAAGAAACCCCCAATACACCATATCGAAGACTTTCGATACACCGTATTGACCTTTTTCCAGACCTTATATATAGAAAACTCAAAAACGAGTTTTAAGTGTGCTAAATCATACTTTTGATACCTAAACCATAAAAGTCGATTTTCAGAGGAGAAGAAGAGCAGAAGAGGTCTTGCAACGTAATCAATTCCATAGGGAACAACTTGAATCTCCTATGCTCTTATAATCGTTCAGTTTTTGGTATCATTCGTTAACTCAATTAGTTTACCTTGGCTATATATTACTCTTGTATATGATTATTACTTTTTGAAGGCTAATACCTTTGAGTATTAGCCATTATTATGAAGATCTGAATGTTTGGTTTGTTTATCTTGATTGCTTAATTTATTGTTGATTGATTGTTTATGTTTATCAGTTTATACTTGTTTACGTGCTTTTGTATGTGACCTATCATTCAACTGGATCTAGTGATACAGACTAAGTAATCTAGACTCCAGGATGGCTCTCCATATAGTGATTTATACATCTAGACCAATAGGATCACAAATAACAACCTATCTTTGCCCTTAGATTGTGAGCTTAGTTGGACCAACATGTGACCTTGGGATCAAGGAGTACGTTCTCGATTAATTGGTAAAGACTTGTTGTGACTGCTAGTATTAATTGATATTAATAGTAATGGGTAAATGTTCTCTATAAGCTAGGGTTTAACAAGATCACCATTGCTTTAATCCCTAAGATAGATTATAATCAGCAAATAAGGATGCTTTATGCGGATGCATTTAATTATGACAGAATTCTACGTGTCTAGGTTTAAGGAAGAAGTACCGCCTTAATCTTAAGAATGATAAGTCGCCTCAACATAAGTAATCATTGCACTAAATAAACAAAACCAATGTTCTGATTAGATTAATAATGGTTAATACAGTTTTCTTATATTTGGCTAGACAGCTCTTTTATCTCCTGTTAAATTTGCTATAGCGTGTTTTAGTGTCTTAAGTTGATTTTAGTCACCACAAAACCCGTGCCAGTCTCTCAGGCTGAAAACCCCCTTATCCGTTAGATTTAGGATTAACATAGGTTTAGCATAGGTTTAACATAGAATATAATTAACTTAGTTTAGATAACCAAAATATTAATAAATTGAAAGATTGTTTCTCTGCTCTTAGTGATCGACACCCTACTTAACACGTAACTCCCATCTGACCGGGTACACTGCCCGTGAAAGTGTTGTTTTAGGTAAATTCAGCAAAATATAAATTTAAAACTTGAAGCATAAATTACACCAACACAAGACACAATCAAGTTTTGGGCCCATAGTTCGGGGATGAAAATATAATCTGATTTATTTGATATTTTAGTATAACATATATTTGATCTAACCCTTAGGATTAGTGTAATTAGATTAATGTATAATTTTGTATATTTTGTATATTTGTCTTTAATTTTTTGCTTAGTTTAATTGTTTTGTGTGGTTTAATATTTTCTCTAATACACTCTTCTGTCGATAACCCTGATATACGCAGGCGTAACCACTCCATTGGATACGGCCGTATCAAACATTCCTTATCCAATACAACATATTCGTTCAAAGATTAAACGACGTATTCAAACCATTGAATATGGCGTTGAGCAACTGATACAGTAGTTGAAGCTAAATTCGTATCTAGTTTCCATCTCAAACTACTATCTTTCTTCATAGCAAATCTGCTAATATTTTTACCTTTAGTTACAGGTTCATACAATTCCGAGCAGTTGATTGAAGAAGATACTACAAGAAAAAAAAAAAAAAAAAAAAAAAAAAAAATCTCTAGCAGTGGGAACCATATAACTAGCAGTGGGAATTCCTTAGCATTTTATTCCCAAAAATATCTTCTTGAGACACCCGTTTAACATAACATGTATAGCAATATCACCTCGACTTATCCACTTAACATCTCATATATAATAATATCATTTCGAGTCACCCGTTTAACATAACTTGTACACCAATCTCACCTCGACTTATCCGCTTAACATCTCATGTATAACAATATCAGCAAATAAGGATGCTTTATGCGGATACGTTTAATTGTGACAGAATTCTTCGTATCTAGGTCTTAGGAAGAATTACCGCCTAAGTCTTAAGAATTATATGCCTCCTCGAGATAAGTAATCATTGCACTAAATAAACAAACCAACATTTGGATTAGATTAACAATGGTTAATATAGTTTTCTTATATTTGGCTACACCACTCTTTTATCTTTTGTCAATTTGCTTGCGTGTGTTTTAGTGTCTTAAGTTGATTTTAGTCACCACAAAACCCGTGCCAGTCTCTCAGGCTGAAAACCCCCCTTATCCGTTAGATTTAGGATTAACAAAGGTTTAGCATAGGTTTAACACAGAATAGAATTAACTTAGTTTAGATAACCAAAATATTAATAAATTGAAAGATTGTTTCTAGCTCTTAGTGATCGACACCTTACATACTACGAAACTCCCATCTGACCGGGTACACTGCACGTTAAAGTGTTGTTTTTGGTAAAGTCGACAAAATATAAACTTAAAACTTGAAATCATAAAATCACACACCTTACAACGACACATCAAGTTTTTGGCGCCGCTGCAGAGGAGTGAAGATTTAATCTTGATTTTTATTTAATATTTTGGTTTTTAACTTTAGATTAGATCTAACCCCTAGGATTAGTCTAATTTAGATTAGTTATATTTGCTTGTATATTTATTTGTTTAATTGTTTATTAGTTTAGTTGTTTGTTAGTTTAATTGTTTTCAATACACTATTCTGGTCGATAACCCGATACGGTGTATCTACTTCCATTGAATACGGCGTATCTAACTTTCTGTCCAATACAGCGTATTCGCTCAAAAAGATTAATACAGCATATTCAGATCTATTGAATACGACGTATTGTGCGTCTGATACAGTAACAGAAACCGATTCTCCATATTTGATTTCCTTGCTTAACTTTCTATCTTTCTTCAGAGCAAATCCTGCAGATATTTTTACCTGTGTTATAGATCATACTTGTCAGAGCTAGTTGATTAAAGAAGATACTACAAGAACTATGGCAGAGCCAATTTTAAAGAAATACATAGAAAATGCTCAAGCTTAATCAAAACCTACTGAGCCAAATACCGACGATGATATAAATATTGAACTCAGCAAGGAATTTTTAACAGAGTTAAATAAAAATGCATACCACGGTATGTTTGATGAAGACGTGGTGGACCACATTGCTAAGATTCTTGAACTACTTGATTTAATCATAATTCCTGGTATGGACATTCATTGACTACGAATGAAGGTTTTTCCTCTCTCGCTAGCTGATGATGCAAGACAGCGGTGGATAAATGATAGGGAAGGAAAAATTACCACTTGGTAAGAGCTGGTAGAAAAATTCTTTTATAAATTCTATCCCGAATCCCATGATGGGGAAGATGAGATGTTGTACGAAGGGGATAACTGGGGGATTGATCCACTTGAATTCATATCACAAGTAAATTCATCATTCAAAAACCATATGAAAGTGAATGGAAGAACTAAAAGGTATTATTCCACTCCTAGATGAACGGAAGTTGGAATAAAAGACGAATGAATGACAGCATTCTAAACAATAATGAATGAAGGAATTCAGATTATGGAAACCCCCTCAACACTACTACTGATTCATTCTTCAAACCCATGACGAACATGACATTGAAGAAGGGAATGAGCTGAGACAAATGAAGCATAAAGAAGACAATAAGAATGATTAGCAACCTAATAAAAGGATATGAAAAATCGAGAAGTTTGAAGCTATAAAATATTTACTAGGACCTAACGAAGAATACATTGCTATAAGAAGATGTGAATATAATACTTGGGAAAGAAACAAAGATAGTATGTCTCAGATCTACCAAGAAATTTTTTAGAAAAAGGAAAACGGATGGAAGGTGACTTCAACCGAGTGAAGAAAGCTGAAGGAAAAAGTCTGTAGGATCCCATTAACACTTCATAACATATATCATACACGAATCAAACTAGAAATTAGAGAGAGAGATGATCTTTTCAAGAGAGCAATAGGATTGTGTTTGTCATTAAGCTCATGTGGTCTTGGTCTTTTTCTTTGTTCTTTGTTGTAGGTTTGTTCCTTCATGCTTTGCGATCTTGACATTGAGCC
>BQNB010187638.1:0-12023 GCA_026074375.1 Tanacetum coccineum
AAAGTGTGACACGTGTCCTTTTTGTAGATCGCTACAACTTTGTAGCGATTTAGTGAGTTATTTTGGAAAAAAAATTACGTAGGTCACTGCAAGAAAAAAGATTCCCATATGGGTTACATACGTAAATTTCGCTTTTTTAAAACAATGATACTACTTTTTTAGTTTGTTTTTTCGTAACAAGTTTTCTTAACCTTATTGCAAATTTTATGATATTTTGTTGCTGATTTCATTCACTCGGCTTTTGCAAAAAAAATTTCCCCCCATATCTTAAATTCCTGGCTTTGCCACTGGTCAAGACGAAAAAAAAATAAAGAATTATTGGAATCCCGACCTATTACTCGAGTTTTTCTCTGCGATTAGTAATGGCATTGTAGTTCTGCTTCACTAATGTATCTGCCTTGTTTAAGTTTTTTTTTCTTTTATATCCGAGAAGATCATTGTGCAATGGTTACAAACCGAGCCGAATCGACCTTGTTCCGTTCGATTTTCTGTTTTATATATTTATAGTTTTCGGTTTCGGTTTGGCTTGGGTCAAAACCAAGAAATACACCTAAACCCAACATACCGAATAATATGTAATGTAAGAATTTGTATTGTAATCGCTATACGAGATTACGAGTAATCATTGATTATATTATATATATATATATCTTTTATATTAATAAAAAAATTACATCATTTTAGGGTTTTTTTTATCAAACTGAATTTTATGAGAAAAAATATGATCAATCAAAATGTTTGATTTTGCCACGTAGGCAAAATTGTGCGATCTAATTGTTTAATAAAATGTCAAAATTGAATTAATCTTGTTAAAATTGAAAAATTTTGGCGAAAAAATATGATGGAGAAAAAACACATATAAAAATATATATGTCAAACTTGTGAAAAAAAGTTTAAAAAATAGGAGGTAATTAATAAAACTTTTGTGGTTTTTAATTTTAAATAAATTATATAGAGTTAAATGTAGATTTATAAATTTACAAGTTTTATTATAACTTTAAAAAATAAACAAATAACCACTTAAACTTTATACCCCTAGATTTTATATTTTAAAATACAAATAACGTAAATAGTTTTTACTTCCAAACAAAGATTTAGCAGTATCTAATCACATCTCAATCTACCCGAAGACTTTTTGGTGGATTTTTCATTATCGGCCTGAAATCATATTGTACAACCAAATAAAAAAACACCGAAGCACATAAAATATCATAAATAAATAAAAAAGAGTTTTCTCGCTATTCATTGATGGGTTAAGAAGAACTGCATTTTTTTATATTTGGGTAATACATACTAAAATTCTAACATTTAAATTTCTCAAAAAGTCTTAATTCCATTGACATGTGCGTATACTTATAAAACATACACAACTATCTAAGCCACTTTTATATATCTTAAAAAAGTGTTGGTGACGAAAAATGGGTAAAATCTTTTTACATTTGTATATGTATTGAAGATACACAATAGGTAATTTTTTTTTGACCAAAACAAATTGTATGCATAAAACATAATACTTATTTGAGTTTTTAGTTTTCAATATTCTATAAACATTGACGCTTTTGATATCTCAACTAGATGCTTTTAAATTCGACTGCGAAGCTAAAAATTTACGTGTTTTAATACAAAGTATGACCATGAATCCTATATAGCTGACACTATCATGCAACTATAATCATAAAAAATATACAATATCAACTGCATACACAACAGTAAGAATACCAGCCTTCCAAAGTGGAGGTCAATGGTTCAAATATAACGAGGAGAAAATTAATCCTCTTGTGGCTTCGGAGGTTCACTTAAGCCGATTCTGGGCTACCTAAAAGGGTAGTTTCGGTGGGATTAGTCGACTCACAATGTTGAGTAAAAAAAAATGTAAATCAAAAAAAAAAAATTACTAATTATCCTCAAGTTCATATAATATATAAAAGATTTAATGAATCTATTTTTTCATATAATTTCGATAATACTTTATAACATAACTTATAAAACAGAAAAAAAAAATAATTATACTGACATTAAAACTAATTTCTTTTATATAAAACTTAAACCTAAACCAAGAACAATAATAACCTTAAAAACTTAAGGAGTACAACTCAAAGATCATAGAACAAGTTTTTCTTGTAAAATTGATGGTTTGCTAAAACTTTTAATAATCAAATGTCAGAAATGAGCCTATAGTTATTCAAACTTTGAACTTCCCTACCTTAAAGATCCCTTTTCCCTCCTTATTTATAATATTATTTTTCTTGCTACCTTTATTCAAAGCTCGATGTGAGATTGACAACCATTTAGACTTTATCTTTTTACTTATGCTTGCTTTGCATTAGTTTTTTTCAATGGTTTTTAGCAATCGTCAATCAATAGTTGGGCGGTTAATTTTATAGGTAACTTGTAATCAGTCTAGGCGGGACTTATTGGATGCTATTTTAAGCAAATTTTTGGTATTTTCGGTGATTTCTATATTTCCAGCAGGTTTTTCTTTAAAAACCAATTATAATATAAATAAATAACTACCATAAGTAATGAAAACATCTCTATGGCGAGTTTTGAGTATTTCTAGCATGATTTGTAGGTTCCAGCAAGTTTGACCATCATTGATCGATATGCAATCCTGGAAGTATCCATCTCAGCAATGCTGAAATGTCTTTGAAGAGATATAAGTTACGCCATCAAAAAAGACGGTTGATCAATATTAAAAAAAGAGTCCACGGTTAACTATACCGTGGAGAATTCAACCTTTTTTTTAGTGTCACAATCCCACAGGTTTACCCACAGGCGATGGGTACCCATGGGCATGGGTATGGGTAAAAAGTTGTACCCACTGGTGGGTGACGGGTGGGTGGCGAGTGAGAAAAAAGTCACGGGTTCGGGTGACGGGTTAGATAAACTCATACCTGTTACCCACAGGTGCCATCCCTAGAATAGATTGATTTTTAAGTGTATTTTTCATTATTATAATTTTCATCGAGTATTATATAACAAAATTTTTTATTTAAGGTTAAAGTTGACCCAATTTGACTATAAAAAGTCAAATTGTACACTTATTTTAGAACGAAAAGAGTGGTATATTTTTCTTTTATTCAAACTAAATTGCTTTTGTCGGCTTTAAAAGATTTGAAACATGTGGACATAAGTTATAGTGTCAATTTTTGTGAAAGGCCTTTAATGTCTTTTAAAAAAAAAAACTCAACAAGCCCTTTTTTAATAAGCTTAGCCAAACACCAAGGCAAAGGCCTTATTATCTCATCAAAAATCTTAAAGATTTCTAAGTATGCATGTTTACCAATCGTACAGCAGAAGAGTTTCTGTGGTGTAGTGGTTATCACGTTTGCTTTACACGCAAAAGGTCTCCGGTTCGATCCCGGGCAGGAACATCAACTTTTTTTTTTCTCATTTTGCAGCCGTAAAAGCTTCGACAGAGGACCTTCCTATTTTCAGTAGATTCGACCGATAATAATCGAGGTATACATCGTAAACCATGACGCGATTACCAACCATTCCGAGTTTCACATGATATACCGCCTTTCTAATCGGTTTCCTTTGATGTTTGCAACATACTCTATGCTCAAGACGAGAGCCGTGTCATCATGACCAACACGCAGAAATATGAGGGATTGTCATGGGTTGCTCGCACGTCACATAATAAGTTATGAAAACCTTAACTCATCTTTTTACGTTTACGCGTTTTAGTTATTACATGTACAATACCATGAAGTGATGACATGAGTCGATAATTCAGACTATTTGTCACTAGAACAATCATAAAACCATAGTCATGAAACGCTAATTGACCCACGTTACACATACCAGAACGTGGTACGGTAGCATTGTGGATCGCTAATTTAAGTGTTCTAAAACAATGTAGTTCTACTTACCAAAATTAAATGGATCAACGTACCAACAACTATGGGTTCGGCAAATTGGGTATATCGTACCAAATTATATGGTACGTCAAACCGGAACGATCTAGAATGGGCCTACCCTGCTTCGTACCAAATTTTAGGGAACTAAAAAACCGCGCGAAATGACCATGATTCCTTTTCGGGATCATGAACCGAAACGAACCGCGATCCATGACTATACAAAGTGTTTTCCTCATTTGATCGTCATTAATGTTGCTTTGAATCGGGTTCACTAGAGTTTCACAGGATAAGTGGATTCATGGACACCATTTTGACAATGAAATTTAAGGCAACTCAATATAGTAGTGTTAAACATCAGGGTGTTCTCGCCACTGCTTTAGAAGGTAATTACCTGAGGGCATTTTAGCGGCAGAGAGATCTCGACTGATAATGTGATTCCAGGACTTGTAATAAGCCAAAGGATCTTCTTTTTTGATTCCATCATCGTACACAAGGCTGATACCATACTCTCTTACATTTGCACAATCTGTTCCTCCATCAGTATAGTATAAAAAGAAATCATCTTCACTGCTAAAATAATTAAATTTCTTACTAAAGTGAACGGTAACTTGGTCACCATCTTCAAACTCATTTTTCCCAAACATCCAATGGCTTAAACCATTACTTCACGTAAATACAATATTCAAAATCTAGGATTCGTGGTATGGGCAAAAATACAGGTTGGTATGTCCAGGAGCGGTTCTTTGTCAAATTTCTTATTTCAACTCTTGAAGGACCAACTTCCCTAGGATTTGACATTGTACTCACTATGCACAAATTTAGCCCACAAATTCTACAGTTCTTAGGAGATGATGGAACGGTAAATGATGGCTCGTTACTTCTGTGAGTGAACCACTTTGGAACCTCTTGCCCACTGAGATATGTGCTAAATATTCCATGTTCATAGAGCATCTGTTCACAAGCATATTCATAGATTTTATTAGCTGATATCATATAAATATTGGAAGATGAAAATTGAATATAGACGAGAGATACCCACCCACCTGTTTTGGATTAATTTTTTCCTAAGAAAGGTAATTGCCGTCAGAATCGGCATAGAGACATTCATTGTATTATTCAAATATTTCCTATATTCATCCAGTCCAACTGCATTGTATCTCTTCCTGATTTCTGATAAACTTGCAATTTGAAATTTTGCCTTCAATCTCTGTCAAACATTCACCCCGAAAATAGGTGATACATGGTAGTGCTGACATTTCTTGATGAAATGTTACTTTCTCCAGTGAGAAACAATCAGTTATAAGCAAATACTTTATTTTGCTTGGAGCACCTAAGACTGTTTTTAGTCTACGACATCTTGCAAAACTGATATCCTCCAGCCTACTGAGGCTTCTCACACAGTCTGGCAAGGATTCAATTGGATTGTCATCTAGATGTAGATACTTCAACATGGCTAGGCTACTAAAATCATTAGGAAATGATTCACTAAACAGATTATTATTTCGAAGGGATAATGATACTAATGAGTGTGGTAAAAAAATCTGAAAGGTCTTTAAAGTTCTTGGTATCGCCTTCACAATGGCAGAGGAAGAGGCAGGGTATACTTTGTTAACCTTGTCCGCCATTAAAACTTTTAGTGATTCCATATCCATCATCTCAACGGGAAATTCAGCGAGATTTGAGCAACCATCGAGTACTAATTTTGTAAGGTTCTTTAACTTTCCTATGCTATTGGAAGTTTTTTCAGCTTTCTTGCATTCACTCATATCAAAGGACTTCAAGGTCTACCACAATAAGGTCCGATTGATTCACATACCTCTACGAGACTTGTACATCTTTCTAGTATCAAATTTTCAAGTGCGGGAAGTCCACTGAAGGGCCCCACACTAACAAGCTCAAAGCAACTCTTGAGATTAAGAAACTTCAGTGACCTAAGCAGCTGTTCATTTGGTATAAACAAACAAAATGCCTGTCAGTGTCACAGAGATAACTACCAATTAAAATAAGTTGAAAATTTCAAATCAAGTACCTTGGGCTCCTTCCAAAGTTGTTGTAGCTTGCTGTTAGACATGTCAAGAGCAACCATGTTTTCCATTGGTAAGTCGGAAGGTATATAACTCAAAGGGAATCCATGCATGCACAACCATCTTAGACCTTCAGGAAAGAAATTGTATGATCCATTGAGTTCTACATAGTTCAGTTGGAGCAGCCTTAGGTTACGCATCTCTCGAATTGCAAGTGTCTCAAAGCCACATTTTTTATTATGAAATTGTGAAGAAATACCTAAAACCAAATAATACTACCACCAATTAACATAGAAAAATAAGAAAAAACATATGTAGTGCTTAGAGAAAAGAACCAAAACTTGCCACGATAAGCATCTTCACGCTTCCTCTTACTGCCACTACTGAAAGTCTCATTCTCATATTTATTCATGTCAAGGACAAGTCCTTTAATTCTTGTTGTTCCCTGTGTAAAACAAAAAACAAAATATTGCGGATGTTTTGTATAGGCGTAATTCAAATTTTTTGAAGTATCGTATGAAAAGTACTGAGTTACATTGCCATCATATTTGCAACACATCCAAACACTCCTCATGATTCCATAATAGACTACGCTTCCATGGCTTCTTAGGCGATTCTTGAAGAACTAAATCTCTCCCCATGTCTTGAAGAAGTTGATGCATCACTAACTTGTTTGATACTAATGTTAGAAGGGATCTATTAATAAGAATCATGATCCCAGATGATTTGCATATACCACAAGCTCTTAAAATTTCTTCCGTTAACTTTTTATCTCCTCCAACAAAAAAACAAGCAATGTGCTTAAACAACTCCTTGTCCTTTTCATATGGCAATGAGTCAAAGCTTATGCGGAGGACCTTTTTAATATCAGGATTAATTTCTTTCCCGAGTGATTCTAAAATATCCTCCATTGTAGCATCTTCATTGCGTACAGAACTACCCAAAACTTTAATAGCCAATGGATGTCCACGGCAATACTTCACAACCTTCATCGACCCGTTTTTCACATCTTCTTTGGGTTCATTGCATCCAAAGGCATGCCAACTCAAAAGCTGCAATGATTCTTTTTCATTCAAGCCTTTAAGAAAATGCTTTGAGTGCGTTGGAGGAACTTGTGTTTGAAACAGCCTACATTTTTCTGTTAACGATCCATTTTTTGATGTTATTATGAATTTACTTCCAGGATGAAGGCCTTTTGTCCCTATTAACACATCCAACTGCTCAAGATTATCGACACTATCAAGAACAAGAAGCGTCTTTTTCCTAAGAAGTGATTTCTCAATCTTAAAGGTTCCCACATCAGTATTGTTTATATCCATCAACTTCAATCTTGAATGTCTTTAAGAGCTTCTTTTGTAAATCAAGTAAACCATCTGGTTCCCTACACCTTCTTTCGATATCTTCAAGAAAGCAGCTTCTTTCAAAGTCGTGATAGTGCAGCTTGAAGATATAGTCTGCCACACATGTCTTTCCTATCCCAGCCATTCCCCATATTGTCAGAATGTGAGCGGTATTATTTGAGGATCCATTTTTCAAGAATGAAGTAATTTCTCTGACTATAGACTCCGTCCCAATTAGTCTCGGGATGTTACTCCTTTTCTGTAGATCTAATCTGTTATGGATCTCTTTAACAATTCCTTCAATAAGTATTGTCTCTCGCCTGGAACATACTCCAATTAAAACAACCAAATATATACAATATATATATTTTAGGATTATGATATTTGATTCTAATAAGACATGTAGAATTGTTGTTCTTATAGAAGTTCATAATTAGTATCATGAAAGATCTCCTCTTGGTGAATATTTGGCGCCATTTAATTTAAAGCAAACAAGTAGTTTTGGTTAAAACTGCTTAACTTGTTATTGTAGAGATCGAATAGCTTATCTTTAAACTAGTTATGCACTTTGAAAGCAATTGCCATCATCTCCAAGGAAATATGATCTAACTAGAAATCTATATAATGGGAAGGCGAGTTCATTTATGCGTAACGAAAACTTAACCATATCCCTTAATTAGGAAAACCCGTTATACGTTAATATACAATATCGGACTAAACCAAATTACGCATACTTTTTATAAGAGAAGAGAGAAAGATTTTACTTGTCATTTGCATCTATCCCTTTTAAATCAGCAACTTGTGTTAGTGCTTTCTTCCACTTGTCTATCTTTTGAGCCCATTCACTTTTCTTCTGTGCATCTGTCTCAGCCTCCATCTTTTGTTTATGCTCTTCCATTGCAACCAAGAAGCTCTTTTGTTGCTTCCTAACATCAGTGGGCTCCACATGATAGAATATGGGAAAAACAACATGTTTGGTAGTCCTATGTTGCTCCATAATAAGTGCAAGTTCATCTAGGCACCATGTCGAAGAAGCGTAATTCCTAGACAAGACAATAATAGAAGCTTTCGATGTTTTAATCGCACTAACCAATTCAGTTTTCAACTCTTGTCCTGTTTTCATCTCAGCATCATCCAAAAATGTGTCTATATTGGCATGTACAAGAGCTTTGTGGAGATGATCAGTGAAACTATTACGAGTGTCAGCACCTCTAAAACTTAAAAATACGTCATGGACGTAAAATGATTCATCATGTGAAATTTCTGAAAGATGAACCATTGTGAATAATGAAAATGGTAGGTTTTGATAGTTGAATAATGGACCATATATGTAAACAAAATGTAGAGACAATAATGGACCGAGTTGACAAATTTTCGTCAAACTAGTACAACAACCGTCCAAAGTACCATTCTTTCATTTTAGAGTTAACTACATAAATGGTCCCTCGGATATGTCAGGTTTTACGGATTCTGTTTATCTATACTACATATAAAACATTTTGCGTTCTCTTTCTTCATTTAATGCCTTAAAAATTTTAAGTAATCTAAGTTATGAAGCATATTGTACAATACTTCTAATGCACAAATAAAAATTAATTTTAAGCATTACAAGTTTTAAAGTTTTGTTTACAACTATTGAATGCACATATACATCAATTTAACACATATAATCGATGCTAGAATTAAAAATACCCCTTACTCAAACGTACAACTAATATAACACATGATACAATCTATTTAATGCCCAAAAATTATGTAATGCAAGAATTTATTCAAATTGATGCACTAACTTAAAATTAAGCATTACAACTATTAAACTCAATGTACAAAACAGTTAGAGGGGTCCTTAAGTCATACCGGTTCTGACCGTTAGAGGTAGTCTTTAATTTGTTGAAATATATGTTCGATTAGGAGAAAATAAAATGTTGAATATGATTAATGTAACCCCAAACGGGTAGTTAATGACGGACGAGTCAAGACCATTTCGTTTTCGGTCTCTTTAACTTTGCAAGAATATTACTCCGTAATTCCTTAAAGTAGGCCTTTAATTCATCTTTTAATAAGAAAGAGAGAGCAAGTAAAACAAAAGATAATGTCTTTATAAAAGGGCCATGTTGTTTAAAAGGTTGGCTTATTTTAACTAAGAGTTTTTTTAACTTGTGTCTTAGAGGCATAAGATAAGAAGTCAGAGGCTTACTAAAAAAATACTCAGGGACTCATGAAATTCGAAGGTCCTTGAATACTTTTTATACCTTTTTTGAGTATCTAGTACTTTTTTGCCTTTTTATCTTAGAGTGCTGGGAACGGTCTTGTCGTTGGGGTCGTGCCGTCATCAAAAATTCTCAAAAAGTGTTGCCACGTCAGCAGAATGGAGAACGGCAACGTAACCACATTTGTTGGGGCATCCATTGGCACCACATTTCTGGTGCCGTTGGCCAATTTTTTTTAATTTACTTAATTTAAAAAAAATACCCAATATAATTAAAAACAATACATTAAATTAAAAACATTACATTAAATTAAAAACATTACATTAAATTAAAAAAAACATTACATAGAAATTAAAAAAACAAGAAACAAAAGACATAAATTAAAAACAATAAATAAAGTAAACGGCGTCGACTAGTTTGGTGGTGGTGGATATGCCGCTCGGATTCGTGCCTTTTGGGCGTTAATGATAGCGGCGTCGGCCGGATCCATCCCGCGGGTGTCGATTTGTAGCACTTTTGTTAGATGTTAGAAAAAGACTCGGTCACCCAATGTATTTAACTGTTTATTAATAGCTCGTAGTTAATAGTTTAACGTATGACTTTCGGTAATTAACCGGGTACTAATACCCGATATATTGTAAGAACTATATATATACCTCTTCCAACTTTGGAAGAGGGAGCTAGTCATTATTCATTTTCCATTTAAACACACTTGTTTCTCTCTCTAGAAAACCTCTCATGTGTTTCTCTCTCTAGAAACTAGCCAAGTCCAAGAATCGACCCCATGTTATGATATATGATATACCACAATTGGTATCAGAGCTAATGGGATGATTAGATCGTGTGTATGTGCGATTTCTTTCTTGATTTAGATCAAAAAGAGTGCTTTTTAAGGTTTGCAACTCGTTTTTCTTAATTCTCCAGATTTTGATGTTTGTTATATTAAAGTTTGAGTGTTACTAGTTACTATAGCCTTGTAGTACTGAGTTGTGCAAAAGAAATCAAGAGAAATCGTTCAAAAGGGTGATTTATAGGTGTTTTTTGTGATAAACTCGTTGTTCTTCGTGGAGAGTTGGCAGATATTCTTCGTGGCGAGTTGATTAAAAAGGAATAATTTATATAGTATGTGACCAACTGTCTGACACGGCGGGTTGCTTTCCACGGCGAGTTGCTAAGATTATAGGCAGCGAGTTATACAGGTTGAAGGCGGTTTGAATATTTTATTAGAAAAATACGAACAGAAGCTATGGCGGTTTGAAAACTCTACGGCGGGTTGCTCAAAATTGTACACGGCGGTTTGACAGCACGGCGATTTGATTCAGACAGCGGGTTGACAGAAGCAGCGGGTTGCTTTACTACAACTGACGGCGGTTTGCTCATATTCTTCGCGGCGGTTTGGTACCACTGGCGGCGAGTTGTGCGACTGTTTGTGCAATTTGGAAGTTATTCAAACTTGGGACTTAATATCACTTAAACACGAAACAAATACGTTAACCTCACCACTTTTAACGTATACTCACTAATCATTGATCGATCAAAACATATCATATCATAATAAAACAAGATGTCTAGTATGTCAGAAGATATCCAGTGTGCCGGTTCTGATACACGCCCACCAATGCTTGATAGAACAGACTTTGAATCTTGGCAACAACGTATACGTCTGTACTGTCTGGGAAAGGATAATGGAGAGAATATAATGAAGTCCATTAATGAAGGTCCATTTCATATGGGAACGGTCTCAGATGTTATTGCTGCAGGAACTGAGGGTGCAGTTCAACAAGGTCCAGTACGTGCTAGAGTCCTTAACGACCTTTCAGCTGAAGAAAAGGAAAGGTATAAAGCTGACATTCGTGCAACAAATATCCTACTTCAAGGTATACCAAAAGACATCTACTCACTCATCAACCACTATACTGACGCCAAAGACATTTGGGACAATGTGAAGATGATTCTGGAAGGTTCTGAGTTAACAAAGGATGACAGGGAATCTCAGTTATACGATGAATTTGAACACTTCCGTCAAATCAAAGGAGAAACCATTCACGGATACTATGTTAGGTTTACGAAGCTCATTAATGACATGAGAAACATCAAGATGACCATGCCCAGGATGCAGCTTAACTCTAAGTTTGTGAACAACATGTTACCTGAGTGGAGTAGATTCATAACTGAAGTCAAACTTAACAGAGGTTTGAAGGAGTCTAATTTTGATCAGCTTTATGCCTATTTGAAGCAACATGAGGTAACCAACTAATGATCCTTTGGCACTAGTGTCTAATGCCTCAGTTCAGCAGTACCCAAAACAATCATCCATGTCTCCTCAATCCTCAAATGAACAATCTCATGCTGATAACTTTCATCTAGACTCAGGAAGTTCTTCAACTGACAACTTGATTAAAATTTTAACCAACACACCTGTCCTCCTCACTCAATCGTACAGATCACATCTTCCTCAAACAAACAATCAACTCAGAACGTCTTCTAATGTAAGGAACAAAGCTACAGTTCAAGACGACAGAGTTGTGGTTCAAGATGTCCGTGGAAGATACAATGCAAATAATCAAGGAAGACCATTTCAGAGGA
>BQNB010187643.1:0-12022 GCA_026074375.1 Tanacetum coccineum
TTCTATTCTATATAGCCATGAATAAATTTGTCGTAATTATCGCTACTTGTTAGAAATGTTTCTTGCTCTTGTATTTCTAACTCGGTTTTGTAGCATAATCCTATAAGCTCGATCCCTTGGTGCCCCAAACGAGGGGGACTATACATCAAAGGGGAGTCTTGGCATCGTCGATTTCTTTCTACTCATGACTCGATGATTAACCTTTTTGGATTCGACAAAAAGGGAGAGAAATGGATCATAACTCATTATTAACTTGCAATTTTATATTTATCTAAAATGAGTATATTTTGCCATCATCAAAAAGGGAGAGATTGTTAATACAAATAATGCCTAAAAACGTTATTTATATTTTTCGACTCCTCTACGTTTTGAAGATGACAAAATGTAAAAACGTCTACGATAAAAATAAACGTTAACGTGTTATTAATCTTAAATTTCCATTTCGACGTAAATCACTTAAGGTATCAATAAACAAATCATTAAACATGATTAGTGATCAATAAAATATTTTTTCTTAAACTTTACATTTTTTAACCATTACATTTTTACAAAAATAAAAATATACAAAATATTTTTATTTATAAAATAAATGTTTTATTTATTTTAAAAAATTTGAATATGAGTTTCCCTCCAAAATAGAAGGTTTCACACCAGTTTAAACATTCACCACAAAAAGACAAAAATCAGAGAGTCTACCTAGGGGCGGCCCCCTAATAGGCAGGACGACCCCTAGATATATCTGGGACCGCCGAGACCGCCCACAGGAGACGTTGGATTTTCCTACCTATAAATACTGCACTATTCTCTGCAGATTTTCATACCTCTTAGCACAAATTTTTTAGATAACTTTCTCTCACTAAAACCTTCTTTCTCTCTCTAAATCTCTTGATCACTAACATAGTTTAATCTTGTTTCAAGTGATCAAATCTCATCTTCTACTTCTTCCTTCTTCTATTAAGTGCAAGAGAAGAACACTCGTATTCGCCAAGAAATAAAGTGTTATAGATTAGTGATTTCTCCTCTATTCTTCTAAGATCTAAAACTCTATTTTATTGATCTTGTGTTTGTGTGTAAGATCGGATAGTGTGTAAATTCGATAGTGTAGATCTTGTATCGGTTAGTATTTTAGTCTTTAAAATACATTGGTGAAGAGAAAGATTGGTTTTAGCTAAGATTAGCACTTGACATTTTGCTTAGTTTCAGAAAATAACATAAGCGATGTGTAAACGGTTTTCTTCGCCTAAAGAGAGTTGTTGACATAGTGAAATATCGAGTCAGATACTCGGGGAGTGGAGTAGGATGAAGAAGAGCTTCGTAGCCGAAACACTATAAATCTCGGTGTTGTGGTTTGATTGTTTTATCTCTTACCTTTTTCTTTTACTTATTCTTTATATTTATTGTGTGTATTGTGATTTTGATTGAAAGTAGTTAGATATATTAGTTGTTCATATTGTGAGTTGATCTTGCATATATTCGAATCTAGTGTTTTATAAGCAAAGTTTTTAAAATGCCAATTAACCAGTAAACTATTTAACCCTCCTTCTAGTTTCTACAGTTGTCAAACCTCTATATGAACGTTGGTTTTATGCTGTCAAACCGCTGGTTTTATGCTGCCAAAGCGCTGGTTTATCCTGCCAAACGTCTAGTTTATCCTGCTAAGCGTCTGGAAGAATGAAAAAGCACAAATGAGCTAAAGCACTTAAAAACACCTAAAAACCATAATTTTTAATGTTTTTCTGAAATTTTATGCAAAATTAAGTATGTTTAAGCTGTATCTAACATAAAAACACAAACTTTAACATTTTTTTCACCAAAAATTTAACCACTTAAATTTTCAAGTATATTAGCATAAAGACACACTTTTTGCTTAGATTTTGCAAACATCAAACACAAAACCCCCCTGGTTAGCGTGTCCGCCAAACTCACATGATATTCATAAGATGCATATCGAACTTCCACAACCAAACAAGATTATTACTTTATGGATCAACATCATTAAGTAAATCTTGTAAATGATTTTATTTACTAAATCTTTAAACTTGAGATGCAAGTATGTCTTGCATGTATGGATAAACCTTCTAGTTATAGTTTATGTTATCCTGAATAAGGTAGCTAATAAGGACTACTTTCAAAAGTGATTGTGAAGCATATGACTTAACACTTGTAGTCGATAAAGAATCTGTTCCTTCAATAGTTGAAGAATGATGCCACTAAGTATAATACCTTTAATAAAATATACTAACAATAACAATGATAATAAAAAATATTTTATACTTAGTACAAAAATAAAACTTGATTCTAATAAATTTGCTACGTCTAAGATTCTTCAATTAGATATAGCATTACTATAGTCAAATCAAGATATGATCAACAAGAATTTAAATAAAAACGCTTGAATCACTTGGTCAATAACTACGTGGTCATAAGCACCTCCCACATTCCTTATTTGAAGAAGTTAGATTCGATGGGACAATATACATGCGTGGCAGTTCCCTTCTTTCAAAATTCAAAAAAAATCCTCTCACAAATAAGATTCCCTCTCTCTCATAAAAAATATTGCGTGCAAAAAATAGCGTTGGAGATAGATTAATCCACTTTTGACACACGATTGTATAGCTTTGAGGTGTCTGGGTAAGTTCCGTGTTCATGGCTGGACTGTTCGTTGTTCTAGTTCCGAGTTCGATTCGGTTTTTGTGGTTCGTGTATCATTTTGTGTCTCGTTTCGTGCAGGGTTAAGATATTGGGTCCGCTGGTCATTGTTTGGAGATTGGTACGGTGTTCTATAGCTGATCCGTATGTACGGGTTTGGGTTTCGATCGTGTCTCATTGTCATCATAGTGTTCGTTTTTGGTTCGGTTGCACTATATTTCATTTAGCTGTGTATATTCTTGAACCCATTGTTAATACATATAATGCTACTAATTATAATTAGCATGTTAAATACGGAATTTAGTTATATATAATATGATACATGTGATATATATAGACATAAATTCATCTTATGATGAATGGGTAAGATACGGTTAAACTATTGACTATATGAAACAGGAAAGCTATAAATTTAATGAACTTTGTACCGGTGGCAAGATCTAAACCTACGTTCAGTAGCGAATTAGAAGTAAGAAATGTAAAATGGGTTGCTAAATAAATGGAAACAAGCATGAACAGGTTTTATGATACTGATATCATAACAAGGCTTCAAGTATGAATATGGTTTTGAATCGTATAATGAAACATGTCTCCATATATATACACTAATCAAGGTGAATTTGTGATGCATGTACTATTTTAACACAATGGGACTCCCCGTCCCGTCTGCGTCGAAATTATAAGATAATGTCGGTTAAAGTTTAATTTAAATCAAACTTGCGCGCTCTCTGCGTCACGCGCGCGATTGCTTGAATATTTAGACGTGTTAATAGTAACTAAAGTACTTTCAAAATATGTTGCTTTATGAACTATTACGTATGCTTTCTTATTATAATTGCCTTTTTCATAACCATATTTTTTAGCTTTTCGGAATATCATGCCTCCTATTATGTTCACACATGTTTTTTTAATTAAATCCTCCTCGCTTCCTCCCACTTATAAAAAATAATAGACATTCCACCGTAATTATTTATGAGTCAACAATTGGATTGCTAGATACATAAATGTTATCAGAAAGATTTTGCAAGTCAGATATGAAAGCTTTTTATTTCATTTTACATACGGAGTAATATGTCTACATTTGTAAATAAGAATTAAGAACTGATAACTACATTAATTATAATACTTATCATGAACTACAAATAGCTAAACAATTATTAAATAAAAATGGGTAATTAATTTTATAGATAATCTGAAGCGGGAGTAAGTTGATGTGATTTGTCAAGTAAGCGTAGATTTTATTTTAAGGTACAGATATTCTATCCTTTCTTTTAAGGATTCTCATGACTTTTGCTTCGTATCTATTTGCCTTGCTGAAATCCCTATTTATGGTTACCATCTTATGATTCATTATTTGTTGCAACCTTATTTGATAACTTCGTAAACCCTTTTGAATTCGTTTGATATATGCTTCATTTCACACTAATATGATATGAGTTTATTCGTATGTGTGATCATGACCTTCTTTGGATATATTATGTTTGCTTCGATATGATATATGAGCCCTTTTCATTTGTTCTGATGCCTGAGCTATTAACTAGCTATGAGTTGGGTACAATGGCTGCTTCCTTGTGGCACCATGACGTCTGAACACTATCTGTGGCTGGTGTGATCACACGGCTCAACTCCGGCCGTCACCTCAATTGTGGCTGTGTTGACTACTTTTCACGCCACTCACTTTCCACCCCACAAGATCTCTGATTTCGTCGGCGCGCTCGCGGCGCTAGCGCGCGCGCGTGGCGTAATAAGATGCAATCTAGGCTAATATTTGGTAGGATTTGGATAACGATTTTGGTACAATGGTTGTGTGGTGCCAAAACCCATTGCAATAATTGTAGGGTACATTTCGGAGCTGTAGCGCTGTACATTTTACATTTGGAGTTGCAGCTCCCATGTACATTTTGATATGATATGATATGCATTTGATTATAGGGTCTAAGTATGTGACATGCTTTAGACATTTATTTCGAGCTCGTGGGGCATTTCGATATGATTTTTTTGACTATTCGTTTTGTTCAGCTCTTGTGATATATGAAATCTTTGCTACCAGGTTATGGTGATTCTAATTCGTTTACTTTACGTATTTGATCTATCCGTTTGTTTATATATCTGTTCACTGAGCTTTAACTCAGCCGCATTTCTTTTCTCCGCTACAAGTAATAAGAGGGAAGCTGGGTTATGAGTAAAGAGTGCTTAGGAGCTCATATTAGACCATCTTAAGGAACTAGTATACCGAATCTATACTAGAATTTGTTTAGCTAAGGGATTTCGGATTTAATGTTCGTTTGGGAATTTTGCCAAACCATTATAATAGTAAGTCTTTCGCTTGCGTTTATTGATGCCATAAGTGTGACATTGGACCCGTTCTCGGATGGGGTGTTACAGTTATGGTATCAGAGCTCTAGGTTCGTCTTGTGAAACTTAGGTTATGACTTGTGAGGATTGGGTAGACGTTTAGGCTACATTACATTTTTTCAAATTTTGATCTTAATCTTTTATTTTTCTTTGTTGATTCATTTGTCAATCGTTTAGATGCCTCTTCGTCCATTCTGGGAACTCTTTCGTCTATTCTAGGAACTCATTCGTCTATTCTAGGAGCTCTTTCATGTACGATCGTTATGTGTTTGTTTTATTTGGTACTAGTTCGATGGATTTTGTGGTTCCTCTTACAATTGCTAAACATCTTAGAATCCCCTCAACACTATTAGATCATGCTTTATCTATTTCTACACCTGTTGAAAATATGGTGGCTATTAGTTACAGGTTTAGAAATTGTCCGTTAACTGTTGGTGATAATATTCGTTCTGCTAATTTGCTTCCTTTGGAAATGAGTGATTTCGATATTATTTTTGATATGGATTGGTTGACTGAGCATCGAGCTACTATTGGCTGTCTTACGAAACATGTCATCTTCGGCGATTTGAACAATCCTGAATTCATTTACCATGGTTCCCGACCTGGTAAGCTCATTAAAATAATCTCTACTCTCAAAGCTCGAACGTTAATTTCTCATGGTTGTGAAGGTTTCTTAGCATTAATTAAAGATAATTCGTTGGATGAACCTCGCCCTGAGAGTCATCCAGTAGTTCAAAATTTTCCTGATGTATTTCCTGATGAATTGTCAGGATTACCACCTGAGCGCGAAGTTGAATTCACTGTTGATTTGATTTGTGGTGCTCAACCCATTTCTAATGCTCCGTACAGAATGGCACCAGTTGAATCGAAAGAGCTAAAAGATCAACTTCAAGAACTTCTAGAACGTGGTTTTATTCGACCAAGTGTATCTCTGTGGGGCGCGCCAGTTTTATTTGTGAAGAAGAAGGATGGTAGCATGAGGTTGTTTATTGATTATAGGGAGCTGAATCGTATTACAGTTAGAAATAAATATCCTCTACCACGAATCAACAATTTGCTTAATCAACTTCAGGGTGAAAAGTTTTTCTCAAAGATTGATCTGAGGTCGGGTTATCATCAGCTACGTGTAAAGGAGCAAGATGTTTCCAAAACAGCCTTTCGCACTGGCTATGGTCATTATGAGTTTCTGGCGATGCCGTTTGGATTGACTAATGCTCTAGTTTTTTTATGGATTTAATGAATCGTGTTTTCTATGAGTACTTGGACAGATTTGTCATAAAGTTCAATGATGACATCTTGGTGTATTCGAAGATGAGAGAAGGATATATGAAGGATCATCTTAGTATTGTGTTGGAAATGTGGCGTTTAGAAAAGAAGAATGCTTTATGTTAAAATTCTCTGGAGTGTGATTTTGTGAGGACAAAGTGGCGTCTTGGGTCGTATTGTACAACCGATGGTATACTATGAATCCTGTAGGTTGAAGGCTATCCCTAGATGGGCCAAGATAGACGACAATGACCAAAGTTAGAAGCTTTTTGGGGCTTGCATGGTACTATAGAAGATTTGTGGAAGGGTTTTCACTTCTGTCTCTACCTTTGGCGAAAGTTATGCAGAAAGGAGAAAAGTTTGTCTAGAATGAGGAGCGAGAGAAGAGTTTTGAAGAGCTGAAAAGGATATTAGTTTCTTCCCCCGTACTTACTCTTCCTTTTAGAACAGGTGGATACCAAATTTATAGTGATGCGTCAAAGAAAGGTCTTGGCTGCGTTCTTATGCAACATGGGAAGGTTATCGCTTATGCATTCAGGCAACTGAAACCATATGAGGTGAATTATTTTTACACATGACTTAGAGTTGGCAGTAGTCGTTTTTACTCTTAAGATTTAGAGGCATTAATTGTATAGGGAAACTTGTGGCATCTCTACCGATCACAAAGCCTCAAATATATTTTTACTCAAAAGGGTTAAATATAAGGCAAAGGCATTGGTTGGAACTTCTCAAGTATTACGACACAAATATTTAGTATCATTCGGGCAAGGCTAATGTTGTAGCGGGTGCACTTATTAGAAAGAACTCTAGAATTATGGCATGTCTCAAAATTCAACCTGAGATTATCAACGATTTAGAGCTCATGGAAGTCGAGTTAGTTGTTCGTGGTTCTGAAGGTTATATAGCTAGCCTTAAGTCTGAACCGAACCTTATATTATGAATAAAGGAAGCTCAGAAGGAAGATGGTGAATTATGGTCGGTGGTACAAAATTTGAAAGAAGGTAAGCAGGCATAATTTCGGGTGGACAATCATGGTGTGATATGGTATGGTAATAGATTATGTGTTCCTGACGATTCCTCTCTTCGAGAAGCTGTTTTGACTGAGGCACACAATTCTCTTTTCTCTATTCATCCTGGCTCTACTAAGATGTATTGAAGACTTTAAGCAGAATTTGGGTGGAATGGTATGAAACATGATGTGGCTAGATTTGTGGCAAAGTGCTTAACGTGTCAACAAGTTAAAATAGAACATCAACGTGCAAGTGGTCTTCTTCAGCCTTTAGATATTCCGACTTGGAAGTGGGAGAAAATTTCCATGGACTTTGTAACGGGGTTGCCTCGCACCTTTAAGAAGAATGATGCAATTTGGGTCATGGTTGATCGGTTAACTAAGTCAGCTTACTTTTTTCCTATTCAACAAGGGTACTCAGTTAGCAAGTTGGCAGAGATCTTTCAGCAAGAGATTATTCGGTTACATGGTATGCCTACATCAATTGTGTCTGATAGGGATCCACGTTTCACTTCACGATTTTGGAAAAGGTTTGCAGAATGCTTGGGGAACGAGACTTAAGTTTAGTACCGCTTTAACGAACTATTAAGACTCTAGAAGATATGTTCAGATCTTGCATTTTGGATCGTACTGGAAATGAAGACGAGTATTTTTGTTTAGTTGAGTTTGCTTACAATAATAGTTGGCATGAACGTATCAAGGAGGTTTCTTTTGAGATTTATATGATCGAAAGTTTAGAACGACTATTTGTTTGAAATACTAGTAAGCGATTAAGAAATAGTAACATGAGATATTAGATAAGATTATTTTGGTTATGACTTGAGATAGAGTATGATAACGATAAGGGCATGTTTATGTGATGCCATTATTATGATGACTGGCCAACGTGATAATAATTACATGACATAACCCGTGAACTTATCGGAGTCATAGGATGTCTCAAGGAATGTTTAGAAAAATCTTAATGAAGTTGGAGAGCTTGTTATAGAAGGCCGGAATTGGTTGAGGTGACGAAAAATGAAAAAGTTACCATTGCTAAAGAGAATCTTAAGGAAGCTCTATCACGATAAAAGAGCTATGCCGATCGTTATCAAAGAGCTTTGGAATTTAAACCCGAGGATCATGTGTTTCTTAAGGTATCTCCGTGTAGGGGCGTTTACCGTTTTGGTTTAAAATGGAAATTAATTCCGCGATTTATTGGTCTATTTGAAATCTTAGATACAGTTGGCGATGTTTCGTAGGATCTGGCATTATCGCCAAAATTGCTCGCGTTCATAATGTGTTACATCTATCTCTTTTGAGAGGTTACAACTATCATCCGTTGCATGTTGTTTCGTATCCGTTAGATAAGATTTTGGGAAGATTTATCTTTTGTTGAGGAGCATAAGGCTATTTTAGATCGTTAAGAGAGTCATGAGAAATAAAGCCTTTCATTTTGTTAAAGTTCTTTAGGAAAAGGAAAGTCAAATAAATCTTTATTTAGATTGATTTTAGTTTTCCTATAAATATTGGGTCTTTTCTTTGTATTGAGATATCTTTGAGTTTTGATAATAAAAGATTTTGCTTTAATCTGTTCATGACTATTTTGCTACGATTCTCTTAATAATCGGTATTCGTTTGAATCAACAGTTGTTAGAGTTTGCCCGATTATCAGTATTCTTTTGAATCAATGATAGTTGGAAGATTGTTTCTGGTATTCATTGGAATCAACAGATTCAATTCGTGTTATCTCGTTTATTTACGCTACATCAGAAATTAAACCTTCCGTTCTGTTAAAGTTTTTTTTAAAGAATCATTCCGAGCGTGAGGCTACTTGGGAAAAACAAAGAAATGATGCGGACCGACTATCCAAATTTTCTTTTCGCAATTTGGTGCATATTCGTTTAAGATTCGGCTCTAA
Source organism: Tanacetum coccineum (assembly GCA_026074375.1). Taxonomy (NCBI): domain Eukaryota; kingdom Viridiplantae; phylum Streptophyta; class Magnoliopsida; order Asterales; family Asteraceae; genus Tanacetum; species Tanacetum coccineum. The sequence continues at coordinate 9,180 of BQNB010187643.1, forward strand.
ATTTCAGGGCCAAAATTTTCTTTTTAGAGGGGAAGAATTATAATACCCTTAATAAAATATACTAACAATAACAATGATAATAAAACTATTATTCGTACTAGTATAAAATAAAATTTGATTCTAATAAATTTGCTACGTCTAAGACTTTCAATTAAGATATGGCATAATATAGTCAAATAAAGATATGATATCAAGAATTTAAATAACACACGTTTGAATCACTTGGTCAACATAACTACCTGGTCATATGCACCCTCCCCACATTCCATCTATTTCGAAGAGTTAGTTAGACTGAGAAACACATATACATGCGTGGCCAGTTACCTTCTTTCAAAATCTCAAAAAAACCTAAAAAGTTCAAAATCAAAAATATGCGTGCAAATAAACTAGAGTTACAGAATAGCATAATCTAACTTTTGACATACGTTTGTATAGCTTGTTCTAGTTCGAGTTCGGTTCGGTTTGTGGTTCGTGTTTCGTTTTGGTCTCGGTTCGTGGTTGGGTTAAGATATTGGTCGCTGGTCATTGTTTTAAGATTGGTACATGTAGCTAGCTGATTATGTACGTATGAGTTTGGGTTCGATCGTGTCTCATTGTATCCCAGTGTTCGTTTTCTTGGTTCGGTTTCAATATATTTCATTTAGCCGTGAGGTATATTCTTGAACCACCTGTTAATACATAAACATACACTACACATAATTAGCATGTTAAATAGGAAATCTTAGTATATACTAATTGATACATATGATATATATAAGACATAATTCACCTTATGACGAATCGGTAAGATACGTGTTAAAACATATTGACTATATGAAACAGAAAGCTATAAATTTAATGAACTTGTACCGGTGGCAAGATCTAAACCTACGTTCAGTAGCGAATTGGAAGTAAGAAATGTGAAATGGGTTGCTAAATAAATGGAAACAAGCATGAACAGGTTTTATGATACTGATATCATAACAAGGCTTCAAATATGAATATGGTTTTGAATCATATAATGAAACATGTCTCCACATATATACACTAATCAAGGTGAAATCTTTGCATGCATGTACTATTTAACACAAATGGGACTGTTAAGTATAAAATTATAACGATAATGTACAGCTTAAAGTTTAATCTTAAATCGAACTTGGTAAATGACTTTTCGCGCCTTGAATATTTGGACGTGTTAATAGTAACTAAAGGACTTTCAAAATATGCTGCTTTATGAACTATTACGTACTGCTTTCTTATATAAATTACCTTTTCATAACATATTTTTTAGCTATTCGGAATATCATGCCTCCTATTAGTTCACACATGTATTTTTAATAAAACTTAGATATCTTATTCCGCCATAATTATTTATGAGTCAACAATTGGATTGCTAGATACACAAACGTTATCAGTAAGATTTTGCAAGTCAGATAAGAAAGCTTTTTATTTCATTTTACATACGGAGTAATATGTCTACATTTGTAAATAAAAATTAAGAACTGATAACTACATTAATTATAATACTTATCATGAACTACAAATAGCTAAACCATTATTAAATAAAAATGGATACTTAATTTTGTAGATATTCTGAAGTGGGAGTAAGTTGATGTGATTTGTCAAGTAAGCATTGATTTTCTTTTAAGGCACATATATTCTATCCTTTCTTTTAAGGATTCTTATAACTTTTGCTCCGTATCTATTTGCCTCGCTAAAATCTCTATTTATGGTTCCCATCTAATGATTCATTATTTGTTGCAACCTTATTTGATAACTTCGTGAACCCTTTTGAATTTGTTTAATATATGCTTCATTTGACACTGCTATGATATGAGTTTATTCGTATGTGTGATCATGACCTTATTTGGATATATTATGTTTGCTTCGATATGATATATGAGCCCTTTTCATTTGTTCTGATGCCTGAGCTATTAACTAGCCATGGAGGTACCATGGCCACATCATTGTGGCACCAATGACGTGACACTATCTGTGGCGGTGTGATCAGTCCACGGCGTCCCCAGTTTTGTGTTTGCTCTTTTATGCACTTGGCCATATATGATTTGATTTGATTGTAGGGGGCGTATGGATGCATCCTAGGCTAATATTTATAGGATTTGGATATGATTTGGTGCATGGCTTAGTGTGGTGCCACCACCCCATTGCACATATTGTAGGGTACATTTGGAGTTGCAGCTCCCATGTACATATTGATATGATATGATATGCATTTGATTGTAGGGTCTAAGTTTGTGGCATACTTTAGACATTTGTTTCGAGCTCGTGGGGCATTTCGATATGATTTGTTTAACTATTCATTTCGTTCAGCTCTTACGATATATGAAATCTTTGCTACCAGGTTATGGTGATTCTAATTCATTTACTTTACGTATTTGATCTATCTGTTTGTTTATATATCTATTCATTGAGTTTTAGCTCAGCCGCATTTCTTTTCTTCGTGACAAGTAATAAGAGGGAAGCTGGGTTATGAGTAAAGAGTGCTTAGGAGCTCATATTAGACCATCTTGAGGAACTAGTATACCGGATCTTTACTAGAATTTGTTTAGCTAAGGGATTTTAGATTTAATGTTCGTTTAGGAATTTTGCAAAACCATTATATTAGTAAGTCTTTCACTTGCGTTTATTGATGCCATAAGTATGACATTGGACCCGTTCTCGGATGGGGTGTTACAGTTATGGTATCAGAGCTCTAGGTTCGTCTTGTAAAACTTAGGTTATGACTTGTGAGGATTGGGTAGACGTTTAGGCTGCATCACATTTTTTTGAATTTTGATCTTAATCTCTTATTTTTCTTTGTTGATTCGTTTATCAATCGTTTAGATGCCTCTTCGTCCATTCTA